>JAFMOC010000033.1:2710000-2922500 GCA_019802505.1 Corydoras sp. C115 | reverse complement strand
ATGCAATTGAAATCTTTTTATAAAGCCGGGTAAGTACGGATTCGTAACTCCAACACACTCCGCCAACCTCTGACAGTAAAGCCTTTCATTACATTAAAAAGATTCATTAAGAAGTCTGAATGGAATAAAATGGCGGTGTAAGCAGTCAGGGGGGCAAGTGTGAATTTTAACTCTCTCATTACAATAAAAACGGGAAAAAAAGCCCGTTTCTTCTATACATCAACGTTTATGGTGTTTTTCTTATTGGTCTTTTTATTTCAGTTCCATTTACACAGACTGTAATACACTTTCCATTGAGCTGCTCTCCAGTCGCTGGGAAATGCCATCCCATAATACACCTCACACATAAGCCATCAGAAACTGCTGCCACACCAAACAGCGCCCCCACACCTCGCTAAATGTGAACATGAAATGCAGCGCGCTCTCGGCGGTGTGCTGTTTTCACGCTCATCATGTCGCCTCACTGTCACAACAGCCACCGATCACGCCCACTCACAATTATCATTAATCATTCATTCATTATCTCCCGCTTTATCCTCTATTAGGGTCGCGGTGGGGTTCCCCATGCCCATCCAGGGAGAACGTTTCGGGCGCTGGGAAGATACACCCAGGACAGGACGCCAATCTATCGCTGGGAACACACTCACTCAGACACACTCTGTGTAATAATATAATATATATATATATATATATATATATATATATATATACAGACTTTAAACACTGTACTATAAAGAATATAAAGTATACAATACACACCTTTTTGCTTGGTGTGGTGATGATATATTTGTTTGAGAATATCTATTAAGTGTTTGTGATGGTGATGGTTATTGTAAGTGCAATACTCATTACTATATATGATTCATATGTGCAATATATTTTTATCATTCATTTATTCATTCATTATCTTCCGCTTTATCCTCTATTAGGATTGCGGGGGGGGTTCCCATGCCCATCCAACGTTTCGGGCGCTGGGCAGATAGACCCAGGACAGGGCGCCAATCCATACAGACTCACTCTATATGGGGCAATTTGGAGAACTCAACTGACTTGATCCATGTTTTTGGACTGTGGGAGGAAACCGGAGAACCCGGAGGAAACCCACGCAGACACGGGGAGAACATGGAAACTCCACCCAGATGGGGATTCGAACCAGGAATCCCTAGCGCTGAGAGGAGAACATGCCAACCACTAAACCACCATGCCGCGGCTAGTAACATTAATTCATTCATTCATTATCTTCTGCTTTATCCTATATTAGGGTCGCGGTGGGGTTCTCCATGCCCATCCAGGGGAGAACGTTTCAGGCGCTGGGTAGATAGACCCCAATCTATCGCTCTGCACACACTCACTCACACAGACACACTCTATATGGGGCAATTTTTGGAGAACTCAATTGACTTGATCCATGTTTTTGGACTGTGGGAGAAACCGGAGAACCCAGAGGAAACCCACGCAGACACGGGGAGAACATGGAAACTCCACCCAGATGGGGATTCGAACCGGGAATCCCTAGCGCTGAGAGGAGAACATGCTAAACCACTAAGCCACCATTTTAACATTCAAACCTTAAAAAAAGTTGTTGCCTGTTTTTGGCCTAAAACAAATAAAACAACTCAACACATCCGACACAAGTTTCTGACAGTGTGTGAAACGCTCACCGGAGCAGCTCCTTCTGCAGGTGAGGGAGTTGCGCTCGCTCCTGCAGCCACAGCTCCCCCTTCTGGGCCTCAGCCGTAAACAGCCAACTGCGATCATTGGAACATGGGGCATCTAGCAGCACCTGGTACAGCAAGCAGAGTGCCACACAAACCCCATGTGTGCGTATTAGCAAGAGGGAAATAGGGGGGGGGGGGGGGGGGGCAAAATTCCCTGCGTCTGATGGGTGGATGGGAAGAACGTCGAGAGGCAGCGTGGCGTGAAGGGAAACAACCTGAGTGTGAGCCCAAGCTGCTCGAAAGCCCTGAAGGAAGCAAACAGACACACACGCTCACCAGAGCCTCGGATTACCTGCACACGGTGCTCACGCGAAGCGCTGGAACGAATGAGAAGTGGAACGCTCACAGATGGTAGCTACACCTGAGTTCCACCAAAGTTCCCTCTTTTACAAAACAATAAAGTAGAGGACAGAGTAACAATAACTCTGATTAAAGTCCCATGTATGGTCCACGTTCTCAGTTAAACTCTCTGCTGTCCTTTCGGCTGTCCTACACTATCGATGCTGACTGGCCGCTCAAGGAAGATGAGTCCCCCACTGAGTCTTGGTCCTCCCAAGGTTTCTTCCTTAAATAACAACATAACAGGGAGTTTTGTCTTGCCACTGTCGCTTCCGCTCGCTCTTTGGAAAGGCTTTTCATTCTGTAAAGCTGCTTTGTGAAAATGTACTGTTGTAAAAAGCGCGCCATAAATAAATTACTTGAACTTGAACTTTCTGTGGGCGGCACGGTGGCTTAGTGGTCAGCACGTTCTCCTCTCAGCACTAGGGATTCCCAGTTCGAATCCCCATCTGGGTGGAGTTTCCATGTTCTCCCCGTGTCCGCGTGGGTTTCCTCCGGGTTCACCGGTTTCCTCCCACAGTCCAAAAACATGGTCAATTGAGTTCTCCAAATTGCCCCATATAGAGTGTGTCTGTGTGAGTGAGTGTGTGTGTCCAGCGATAGATTGGTGTCCTGTCCTGGGTGTATCTGCCCAGCGCCTGAAACGTTCTCCCCTGGATGGGCATGGGGAACCTCATAGAGGATAAAGCGGAAGATAATGAATGAATGAATGAACTGCCTGTAAATATGGACTTTGTAGTTCTACAGTTCCAGACTGTAGTCCATCTGTTTGTGTTCTACAGTACATACTGTGTACGTTCCCTTTACTCTGTTCTAATGGTGAGAACCCCAATAGCAGCACCACAGAGCAGGGGTTATTTGGTTGGTGCATTATTCCTATCCCAGCAGTGACACTGAGGTGAAGAACTGAAACTACACTAAAACCCCCTCACCACATCAGTGTCACTGCAGAACTGACAATAAACAATCCACCACCTAAATAACACCTGTTCTGTGATGGTGCTATAGAGAACCTACAGGGGACTAACAACAAAGAACACAGATGGACTACAGTCTGTAATTGTAAAACTACAAGATTCACATATGGTCTGTAGAGGAAACAGATAATGGAGCAAGAAAAGGGCGTGTTCATACTTTTGACTCATATTGTGATTAAAATACCCTTTTAAATAGAACGTAGAGTTGTCTTTAGAACGTCTAAGTCACACATCTTCCTCTTGGTTCCAGCTAAGCTCTCAGAAGAGATTTCGAGTTCTCACTTCTCATTACAATCAGCTCTCTTCGTGTAAGTGGTTTGACGAGCGCGTCGGCTTAACTCCCCCGTAATTCCTCTCCGTCGCAAAGCTGCAGCTCACAAACACCTGAGAGCAACACTGAACAAACACCTGAGAGCAACACTGAAGACAAACACCTGAGAGCAACACTGAACAAACACCTGAGAGCAACACTGAAGACAAACACCTGAGAGCAACACTGAAGACAAACACCTGAGAGCAACACTGAACAAACACCTGAGAGCAACACTGAACAAACACCTGAGAGCAACTCTGAAGACAAACACCTGAGAGCAACACTGAAGACAAACACCTGAGAGCAACACTGAACAAACACCTGAGAGCAACACTGAAGACAAACACCTGAGAGCAACACTGAAGACAAACTCCTGAGAGCAACACTGAAGACAAACACCTGAGAGCAACACTGAACAAACACCTGAGAGCAACTCTGAACAAACACCTGAGAGCAACACTGAACAAACACCTGGGAGCAACACTGAACAAACACCTGAGAGCAACTCTGAAGACAAACACCTGAGAGCAACTCTGAACAAACACCTGAGAGCAACTCTGAACAAACACCTGAGAGCAACACTGAACAAACACCTGGGAGCAACACTGAACAAACACCTGAGAGCAACTCTGAAGACAAACACCTGAGAGCAACTCTGAACAAACACCTGAGAGCAACACTGAACAAACACCTGAGAGCAACTCTGAACAAACACCTGAGAGCAACACTGAACAAACACCTGGGAGCAACACTGAACAAACACCTGAGAGCAACACTGAACAAACACCTGAGAGCAACACTGAACAAACACCTGAGAGCAACACTGAACAAACACCTGAGAGCAACTCTGAACAAACACCTGAGAGCAACACTGAAGACAAACACCTGAGAGCAACTCTGAACAAACACCTGAGAGCAACACTGAACAAACACCTGAGAGCAACACTGAACAAACACCTGAGAGCAACACTGAAGACAAACACCTGAGAGCAACTCTGAAGACAAACACCTGAGAGCAACACTGAAGACAAACACCTGAGAGCAACACTGAAGACAAACACCTGGGAGCAACACTGAAAAAACACCTGAGAGCAACACTGAACAAACACCTGAGAGCAACACTGAACAAACACCTGAGAGCAACACTGAACAAACACCTGAGAGCAACACTGAAGACAAACACCTGAGAGCAACACTGAACAAACACCTGAGAGCAACACTGAAGACAAACACCTGAGAGCAACACTGAAGACAAACACCTGAGAGCAACACTGAAGACAAACACCTGAGAGCAACACTGAACAAACACCTGAGAGCAACACTGAAGACAAACACCTGAGAGCAACACTGAAGACAAACACCTGAGAGCAACACTGAAGACAAACACCTGAGAGCAACACTGAAGACAAACACCTGAGAGCAACACTGAAGACAAACACCTGAGAGCAACACTGAAGACAAACACCTGAGAGCAACACTGAAGACAAACACCTGAGAGCAACACTGAAGACAAACACCTGAGAGCAACACTGAAGACAAACACCTGAGAGCAACACTGAAGACAAACACCTGAGAGCAACACTGAAGACAAACACCTGAGAGCAACACTGAACAAACACCTGAGAGCAACACTGAACAAACACCTGAGAGCAACACTGAAGACAAACACCTGAGAGCAACACTGAAGACAAACACCTGAGAGCAACACTGAAGACAAACACCTGAAAGCAACACTGAAGACAAACACCTGAGAGCAACACTGAAGACAAACACCTGAGAGCAACACTGAAGACAAACACCTGAGAGCAACACTGAAGACAAACACCTGAGAGCAACACTGAAGACAAACACCTGAGAGAAACACTGAACAAACACCTGAGAGCAACACTGAACAAACACCTGAGAGCAACACTGAACAAACACCTGAGAGCAACACTGAAGACAAACACCTGAGAGCAACACTGAAGACAAACACCTGAGAGCAACACTGAAGACAAACACCTGAGAGCAACACTGAAGACAAACACCTGAGAGCAACTCTGAACAAACACCTGAGAGCAACACTGAACAAACACCTGAGAGCAACACTGAAGACAAACACCTGAGAGCAACACTGAAGACAAACACCTGAGAGCAACACTGAAGACAAACACCTGAGAGCAACACTGAACAAACACCTGAGAGCAACTCTGAAGACAAACACCTGAGAGCAACTCTGAACACAAACACCTGAGAGCAACACTGAACAAACACCTGAGAGCAACACTGAACAAACACCTGAGAGCAACACTGAAGACAAACACCTGAGAGCAACACTGAAGACAAACACCTGAGAGCAACACTGAAGACAAACACCTGAGAGCAACACTGAAGACAAACACCTGAGAGCAACACTGAACAAACACCTGAGAGCAACACTGAAGACAAACACCTGAGAGCAACACTGAAGACAAACACCTGAGAGCAACACTGAAGACAAACACCTGAGAGCAACACTGAAGACAAACACCTGAGAGCAACACTGAACAAACACCTGAGAGCAACACTGAAGACAAACACCTGAGAGCAACACTGAACAAACACCTGAGAGCAACACTGAACAAACACCTGAGAGCAACACTGAAGACAAACACCTGAGAGCAACACTGAAGACAAACACCTGAGAGCAACACTGAAGACAAACACCTGAGAGCAACACTGAACAAACACCTGAGAGCAACACTGAAGACAAACACCTGAGAGCAACACTGAACAAACACCTGAGAGCAACACTGAACAAACACCTGAGAGCAACACTGAACAAACACCTGAGAGCAACACTGAACAAACACCTGAGAGCAACACTGAACAAACACCTGAGAGCAACACTGAACAAACACCTGAGAGCAACTCTGGTTGTGAAAAAAAAAAAACTGGATGTGAATGAGGAATGAGGGACGGGGACAGGGCAACCCCACCCTCGTGACCCATAAGATAAAAAAAACATCTATTAATAAAATAATCCATTCATTCAGGACATTTAAGTAATTAACTGACGTTTTGCCGCATTGCCGGATTAAACCGACTCACTAAATCCACCCTAAAAAAAAACCTATAGTGCAAATAATGTCCACTTTTGTCCAGACAGTAGAAATCTGAAGCTACAAGTCCAGAAATTAAGTCAATTTCACTTGCAGTGCTTTATAAACCAGACACATTAAAACAGAACAGTACTGCTGCCACCTAGCGGACGATGTTATGCACTACAAAAAATAGCCTCTGTGGTGTAACATTAACATGATATGATGTAAACAATCAGACATTCATTTCAATGTATCTGCACTGAATCAACAAATTGCAGGAATTAATTAATACAAACAATTACTTAATAAAAACACTGCATGCTCTGAACATCTGGAAGCTGCACAGCAGTTAGGTAAGATTAAAGACTAAATAAAGGAAGGTGTTAAACGTGCAGACTTTATAGAAATAAAGGAAAATAAAAGACAAAATATTGCTATCAAGTGTGGTTTAATTTTTCTGTCTGACATCATCGATTACTTCAGCGTTGACTAAGCTCCCATCACATCATCCCCGATGCCCATAAAGCTATTAGAGCAAAGTGCTGATTCAGCGAGCTGTCCACGGCGTCCACGCGCTGTGTGATTGCTGCGTTGCTCTTAAAGTCTGGCTGGGGATCTGCACGCTTTCTTTGTTGAGAAATGAAAAAAGCAGTGTGCAGCTTTCGCCCGAGGTCCTTCTACTTTAAAACAACTGAGTCAGTGTGAAAACCAAACTCAGGTAAAGACGGACAGCTTTTAAAACGTCACACAGTCTCACGCAGGACGCAGTCACGCAGGACGCAGTCACGCAGGACGCAGTCACGCAGGACGCAGTCACACAGGAGGCAGTCACATGAGTGTGGAATGAATGAATCAGTGTTTACATCCTCATTCATTCATTCATTCATTATCTTCAGCTTTATCCTCAATTAGGGTCACGGGGTTGTTCCCCATGCCCATCCAGGGGAGAACGTTTCGGGCGCTGGGCAGATACACCCAGGACAGGGCGCCAATCTATCGCTGGACACACACTCACTCACACAGACACACTCTATATGGGCCAATTTTGAGAATTCAATTGACTTGATCCATGATTTTGGACTGTGGGAGGAAACCAGAGAACCCGGAGGAAACCCACGAGGACACGGGGAGAACATGGAAACACCACCCAGATGGGGATACGAACTGGGAATCCCTAGCGCTGAGAGGAGAACATGCTAAACACTAAGCCACCGTGCTGCCCTGTTTACATCTTAATGTACTTATTAATTCATTCATTCATTATCTTCCGCTTTATCCTCTATTAGGGTCGTGGTGGGGTTCCCCATGCCCATCCAGGGGAGAACGTTTCGGGCGCTGGGCAGATACACCCAGGACAGGGCGCCAATCTATCGCTGGGCACACACTCACTCACACAAACACACTCTATATGGGCCAATTTTGAGAATTCAATTGACTTGATCCATGTTTTTGGACTGTGGGAGGAAACCGGAGAACCCGAAGGAAACCCACGAGGACACGGGGAGAACATGGAAACTCCACCCAGATGGGGATACGAACCGGGAATCCCTAGCGCTGAGAGGAGAACATGCTAAACACTAAGCCACCGTGCCGCCCTGTTTACATCCTAATGCACTTATTAAATCTAACTTAATTAATCTAATCCTGACCTCTGACCTACAGAGCTGATACAGAACTACAGTGTCTTTACGTCAGTGTCTTTATGTCTGATAATAAACTCTGCACTCTGATTGGTCTCTTCTTCCTTTCACGCTCTCTGATCCTGGGCTGCTTCACTTATTTAAGTCTACAATATCAGCGCTGACTCTGAAACAACATGGCATTCAGAAAGAAAATCATGTTAGGTAAATATTGTAACCGTATCGTTCTAAACACCATTCTATAAACAGAACCAGTGAATCTGCTCATATTCAAGACTAAAAGAACATTTTATTATCATTAATATCACATTGTTACATGAGATAGGAACGAAATTATGGGTCACAGACCCCGATTACCCTGTTATTTAAATTTAAATTTTGAAGAAATGAGAAATACACATATCGCGTGAAATATAATATAGTATACCCTATGAATATATAATATATATAATGTACCACTACAAATATAGAATATTTAACTATAAATATATTATATAAATATATGTATATACAGTATATAAAAATATATTTGAGAAAGAAAAAAAATAAATATATATATATAAGGGGTGAGCTGCAATATTCGCTGATTCGACGATTCGATTCGGAGAACCGTAGTCAACTATGAACCTCATAGTCGAATGTACCATTTTGACCACACGGGGGCGCCCATGGCTGCTGCTAAGCATTAGTTTTTATATGAAATGTCTTTGTTTTCGTTATATATATAGCCTTTTGTCAAATAAAATCATCCTAATTTCTGTTAATATTTTTTTTTTTAAAAGTCCAGAACGGGGATCCCATTTACGGTGCTCTAGAAAAACAAGTGAAATATAAAAAAAAATCTTTTTTAAAAACCACGCTTATAGCGCCATCTTGTGGTGAAATTTTAACTGATTCGACTATCAGTCGACTATAGGGAAAATCTGACGAATCAGATTCGACTATGAAAATCCTTAGTTGAAGACACCCCTAATATATATACTATATATAGAAGTAATATAGAACAGAATAGATATAAATATAGAATATAAAATATAAAATATTAATATAGCAGCATATAAAAGTGTATAACGGTACATGTGAGATGAGATGATGATGAGGTATTTTGGTGGAGTGATGAGAAAATGTGTGAATGTCTTGTTAGATGGAGTTTGTATAAACTTATAAACATATATAAACTATATACATATATATTCCACTGTACTATACATTATTTACTGTTTTTTTTATACCTTACAGAGAAAAAATGTTTGATTGTTTTATAATAAGATCATAATTACCAATTTTTCTGTATTTTAAAATGATAATATATACATGATCATGACATACAACGATCGTACCAATACGGTTATTAAGAGCCGAGAACTTACCTTTATTTTAGGTTTCAGCTTTTTAAAAATGTATTTATTATAATGACCTCATCTACAGGTCTGCATGTAAACGCGGTCCGTTTTGAGAGTGAATAAAATCGTACGGTACCTTGTCGTACGTCTCCGGCTGATCGTGGCCGATGTCTCTGCCGTCCTGGTTCGTCACGAGGATGTTGTCTCGGAGTGAAACGGGAACGTACGACTCCAGCGTCTTAACCAGCCACTTATACCTGTGAGGTTCCACTTCATTACAGTGCAGCAGCCCTGAGCACAAAACAAATATATTTATTAAAGCGAAAAAATGTCCCGGTTCGAATCCCCATCTGGGTGGGGTTTCCATGTTCTCCCCGTGTCTGCGTGGGTTTTCTTCCGGGTTCTCCGGTTTCCTTCCACAGTCCAAAAACATGGATCAAGTCAATTGAGTTCTCCAAAATTGCCCCATATAGAGTGTGTCTGTGTGAGTGAGTGTGTGCCCAGCGATAGATTGGCACCCTGTCCTGGGTGTATCTGCCCAGCGCCCGAAACGTTCTCCCCTGGATGGAGCATGGGGAACCCCACCGCGACCCTAAAAGAGGATAAAGCGGAAGATAATGAATGAATGAAGAAATGAAAAAATGTTGGTGGCACGGTGGCTTAGTGGTTGGCACGTTCTCCTCTCAGCACTAGGGATTCCCGGTTCGAATCCCCATCTGGGTGGAGTTTCCATGTTCTCCCCGTGTCTGCGTGGGTTTTCTTCCGGGTTCTCCGGTTTCCTTCCACAGGGCAAAAACATGGATCAAGTCAATTGAGTTCTCCAAATTGCCCCATATTGCCCCGGTTCGAATCCTCATCTGGGTGGAGTTTCCATGTTCTCCCCGTGTCCGAGTGGGTTTCCTCTGGGTTCTCTTGTTTCCTCCCACAGTCCAAAAACATGGATCAATTGAGTTCTCCAAATTGCCCCATATAGAGAGTGTCTGTGTGAGTGTGTGCCCAGTGATAGATTGGCGCCCTGTCCTGGGTCTATCTGCCCAGCACCCGAAACGTTCTCCCCTGGATGGGCATGGGGAACCCCACCGCGACCCTAATAGAGGATAAAGCGGAAGATAATGAATGAATGAATGAAAAAATGTTAAAAGCAGCTCCATAGAACCGGACTGCAACTCTAACTAAACCTAAACAGATACACATCATGTTTCTATAAGTGACAGGACCTTATTGAAAGCGGATCAGGCAGAAGGCTTGTACCTGGGTTTGCCGCCTGAAGCACAGCGAGGGCTTTTCCTCCCGGAGCTGAGCAGAGATCCAGCACGTTCTCTCCATCTCGCACCCCTAACGCCAACACGGGTAACAGAGAGGCAGCATTCAACAGGTAGTACTGCTTCAACCAGCCCTCTCTGTGCCTCTGCGAGGGGAGACGGAGCGCATCCTTATGGAGCAGACACTGAAGCGAGCGGGACGCGGGCGATCTGTTCGCTGAGGAGGTCGCAGAACCCGAGTGATTTCAGGAACGTCGGGACGCCTGCGAGTTCACTGAAGCGGTTCAGCAGAACACCGTACTGCCAGCTGGAAGGATTCAGTAAGACTTCCCTACAGACGGAACACAAAGGGTTTAGTGGTTAGCACGGGCAGTGCTGAGAATCCAGGTTCCAATCTGAGTGGAGTTTCTATGTTCTCCCCGTATCCACACGGGTTTTCTCCAGGTTCTCCAATATCCTCCCACAGCCCAAAAACATGGATTCAGTGATGATGGGTTACTCATTCACAGGGAGGACTTTCAGTGATACTAACTTCTGTGTAAATCAGTGATTCTCAATTATTTGTCTGTTAAGCCCCCCCTAGGAAGAAGAAAACATTTTGCCCCCCCCCCCCCCATCGACACACCACAATCACACTCACCCTTTTATATTGAAACCCGTACATGACAAAATGGGATGGGGGGCACGTGTCTATAAATTTGTTCTAAATACACCTCTTTTATAACAATGTATTCTTATTAACAATAAAGAAAACAAAAAAGAAAGAAATATAGATCAACTTAGAACAAAATCATTTGATTAACTGGGTGAAGGTTTCCAATGTTCTCCCCGTTGTTTTTTAGTTTGTAACAGAAACGAATGAAATCCTTCCTTAAACTAGAAACATTTTTGAAGTGACTGGCATTTGAACTGAAAAATGAAATTAAATAAAATCAATAAATAATAATAAATTCAAATTCATCAGCATTAATTCAGGAGCTCAATATATTAACACTTTAACCTACAAAACAAAAATGAATACAACAATTTGTGCTGTTTTTTTTTTTGTTTTTTTTTGAGGAAGTCTGAACTGATGTCTCCAACGCATCCGTTTTGCAGCACAGCTTTTCTGAAGCAGCTTCATAAAGCGGGATGATCGCTGGCTCTGCGAGTCACGTTTACGATTAAAAAGCTCAAGCGGTTATCGGCGTTATTGGGGTTTAATGTCTTTAAGTGACGTCTTCATTTATTTGGCTTCACGCTGTCCGCTGCCAACATTTTAAGACACAGCAGACACATCGGTCTTTCTTCATTTCCACTTTAGTTACAGTGAAGTTACAGTTACAGTGAAGTCAGTCTTGCTAAATTCGAGCTTCGACATTTAGTAGATGATCCCAGTGCTTGGGATGTTCTCATGGGATCTTGTCCAAGGGCCGTTTTTTTGAACAGCGAGAGAGACGGGGGGGGGGGGATCGCTTGTTGCAGATATTTTCGGAATGAATCACATGTGTGTTAAAATCGTGCGTGTGTAAAAGTGCTTCAGTACTGTGCTGTTAAAAAAACGCTGATACGGGATTTTTTTTAAAACCTCCATCGCGATTGACGTATTGAGCACCCCTGGTGTCAATGAACCTTCTGTGTAAATGAACACAAATACCTGTTGTAGGAAAAAAATAAATGAATAAAAAAAAAGGGGGGGGTGCGCAGCATCAATTAACAATCAGGTTTGATGAATTTACAGTATAGTTGGTTTTCTCCATGGCTTCTGACTTGTGGTGTTCTCATTTGTATGTCGCTTTGGATAAAAGCATCTGCTAAATGACAATGTAAATGTAAATGTAATTTAATTTATGGCGTGCATCATCCCTCACCTCACAGAGCTCCACTGTTCACCCAGCTCCTCTCTGTACTGAAGATCGAAATGTTCCAGCACTGTCTCACACACTCTCCTCTGAGCTCTGCTGCGGTTCTCTTCATTAAAAGACTGAAATGCAAACCAGAGACTGTTTTAATGAACAGATCGTCATCATGAAGAAAGAAAAAAAAGCTCCACGTATTTATCCAGGCGAGTGGTATCATCCCTCACCTCACAGAGCTCCACTGTTCACCCAGCAAGACCCTTAACTCATGTACTGAAGATCGAAATGTGTTCCAGCACTGTCTCACACACTCTCCTCTGAGCTCTGCTGCGGTTTACTCTTCATTAAAAAACTGAAATGAATGTACAGAGTGTGTTTTAATGAACATTATCGTCATCATGAAGAAAGAAAAAAAAGCTCCACGTATTATCTCAGAGCTAGTTCCCGGTTCGCTCCCCATCTGGGTGGAGTTTCAGTTCTCCCGTGTCCGTTGGGCTTCAATCTGGGTTGTGGGTTCCTCCCACAGGTCCAAAAACATGGAGTTAAGTCAATGTGGGTCCCAGCAAGACCCTTAAGTGTCATTGTGTGTGAGTGAGTGTGTGCCCAGGATAGTTGGCGATCCTGTCCTGGTGCTCACCTTGTAAGTCGCTTTGGATAAACTAACTCTACACCGGACTTCTGAACGCTTCTTATTGAAAAAAAAATTCTTTCCAAAAAGATTATGTACAGAGTGTGTGTTTATATTTATATTTTTCATTATCATTATTTACTTTTGTGGGCGAACCCCTCCTCTCCCTAGGGATTCCCGGTTCGAATCCCTAGGGTGGAGTTTCCAGTTCTCCCCGTAAAGCGGAAGATTTCCTCCCACAGTCCAAAAACATGAATCAATTCAATTGACTTGAATTGCCCATGTTTGTTTGTGTGACCCAAGGATAGTGGGAGGTCCTGGGTCTATCTGCCCAGCCCGAAACCCGGAGGATGGGGAACCCCCCCCCCCTCCTGCGACCCTAGCAGACAATGAATTCGGGGAGATCCATGGAAACCGGAGAACCCGGACCCAGACACGGGGAAACATTCCACCCAGAACCGGGAATCCCTAGCGCTGAGAGGAGAACATGCTAAACCACTAAACCACCTTGCCGCCCACTGTACCTATAGTACCAGTCAAAAGTTTGGACACGCCCCCTTTCTGCTTCACTTATTCTCCATGTTCTAAGTTCCACTTCATGTAAAGATGGACTTTGTAGTTCTACAACTCCAGACTGTAGTCCATCTGTTTTTCTACAGAACATACTGTGTACGTCCCCTTTACTCTGTTCTAATGGTCAGAACCCCAATAGTACCACCACAGAGCAGGGAATATTTAGTTGGTGCATTAAGTCCTATCCCAGCAGTGTTACTGAGGTGGAGAAATGAAACTACACTAAAACCCCCTCAGCACATCAGTGTCACTGCAGAACTGACAATAAACAATCCACCACCCAAATGATACCTGTTCTGTGATGCTGCTGACCAACAGAGAACCAACAGGGGACTAACAACAACAAAGAACACACATGGACTACAGTCTGTAATTGTAGAACTACAAAGTCCATCTATATAATAAGAGGAGGAGATAAAAGTTTTAAAAGCACACGCACCTGACTGTGACGTTCTCTCCGCTGTGTTCTGAGTTTAAAACGAGCAGAAAATCTAAATGTAAATGTAAATGTATAAAATAAAGACGTGAAGACATTCAGACAGAACCGACCGCGAGACATCGAGACAGCGTCTCCACCGCGCGCGCGGGGACAGCTTCAAAATAACAGTTCCTCTAACAAAATGAAAGTCCTGTGTAAACACCGCGCATCCCCTTTAATAACGGTTTAATTAGTTTAGTTTTTAAATTCATTCATTCATTCATTGTCTCCCGCTTTATCCTCTATTAGGGTCGCGGTGGGGTTCCCCATGCCCATCCAGGGGAGAACGTTTCGGGTGCTGGGCAGATACACCCAGGACAGGGCGCCAATCTATCGCTGGGCACACACTCACTCACACAGACACGCTCTATATGGGGCAATTTGGAGAATTCAATTGACTTGATCCATGTTTTTGGACTGTGGGAGGAAACCGGAGAACCCGGAGGAAACCCACGTGGACACGGGGGAGAACATGGAAACTCCACCCAGATGGGGATTCGAACCGGGAATCCCTAGTGCTGAGAGGAGAACGTGCTAACCACTAAGCCACCGTGCCGCCCTAAATGCTAATTCATTCATTCATTCATTATCTCCCACTTTATCCTCTATTAGGGTCGTGGTGGGGTTCCCCATGCCCATCCAGGGGAGAACGTTTCGGGCGCTGGGCAGATAGACCAGGACAGGGCGCCAATCTATCGCTGGACACACACTCACTCACACAGACACACTCTATATGGGGCAATTTGGAGAACTCAATTGACTTGATCCATGTTTTTGGACTGTGGGAGGAAACCGGAGAACCCAGAGGAAACCCACGCAGACACGGGGGAGAACATGGAAACTCCACCCAGATGGGGATTCGAACCGGGAATCACTAGAGCTGAGAGGAGAACATGCTAACCACTAAGCCACCGTGCCGCCCTAAATGCTAATTGATTTAGAAAATAAAATTTTATTAAATGACAAAAAGGGGCGGCATGGTGGCTTAGTGATTAGCATGTTCTCCTCTCAGCAATAAGGATTCCCAGTTAGAATCCCCATCTGGGTGGAGTTTCCATGTTCTTCCCGTGTCCGCGTGGGTTTCCTCCGGGTTCTCCGGTTTCCTCCCACAGTCCAAAAACATGGATCAAGTCAATTGAGTTCTCCAAATTGCCCCATATAGTGTGTGTATGTGTGCATGTGTTTGTATGTGCCCAACGATGGATTGGCGCTCTGTCCTGGGTGTATCTGGATGGCCATGGGGAACACCCCCCCCCCTGCGCGACCCTAATATAGGATAAAGCTGAAGATAATGGATGAATGGATAAATGACAAAATGTGGGGTAAATTTAGACTTGAAGTCAGACTGGACATCGATCAGGTTTTTGATTATACTACAGTGTAACTGCTTCCTCCAAAACTACTGACATGTGATTCTTCTCATTTATGAAATGGGAATAAAAAAGACACATAAAGACAACATGAAAAATATTAAGCATTTATTTTTATCCATATACAAATGAAGCAGAATAAAAAGTGCATGTTTGCCAACACTATGAAAATGTGACATTCAAGACGTGTCTGGAATTCAGAGCTGACTTTAGTTTGAAATCAATCAATATTTTATATCTCATTTCTAAAGCATCATAATCCAAAACCATATAATCTGAAAATAAACCTTAATCCTCATATTTGTGATCTAATTTAACTCGTACTCAGTCTATTACACACGTAGTTGAAACCTGCAGGTGATGGATCATCAAAATAAGAGCACCATGTGAGTCTGCTGTTGACCTGCCCTGTTGGGCTGCTAATGTGAACAGATCAGAAAAGCAGGTAATGCTGGTAAATCCAAAAACCCATGTACAAACCCGGACACACTTCACTGATCGTTCTGGAACAGATTATAAATTTAATCACATAAAATAATCAGCTCACAATGTTGACACACAGCTGACTGAGCGGTCTGAGGAGGCACTTAAAAAGAAAGCAAGCTGGTAACCGATTTACAAAAAATGTAAACCCACTTTCCTTTTCGAAACTCTAACAATACTGCACATTTTATTTATCAATTTATAAGAAACAGGACTCAGCGGACACCTCCGCCATGTGCAACGATTTCATCAGCAACAAATTTGTGTAGAATCATAAACTACATTATTAAACAACGGACCCGACCCTGAGGTCATTACATCATACACTCCAAATGGTTACTAAAGAAAAGAGACAACAAAGCAAGTATGTGTTCAACTTTTGTCCGGTATTGTATCTCACAGACACTATTTAGATTAATCTGTAGCATTAATATAAAATAATAAATATGGTATTGATTGGCGGCGCGGTGGCTTAGTGGTTAGCATGTTCGCCTCTCAGCGCTAGGGATTCCCGGTTCGAATCCCCATCTGCATGGGTTTCCTCCGGGTTCTCCGGTTTCCTCCCACAGTCCAAAAACATGGATCAAGTCAAGTGAATTCTCAAAATTGCCCCATATAGAGTGTGTCTGTGTGAGTGAGTGTGTGCCCAGCGATGGATTGGCACCCTGTCCTGGGTGTATCTGCCCAGCGCCCGAGACGTTCTCCCCTGGATGGGCATGAGGAACCCCACCGCGACCCTAATATAGGATAAAGCGGGAGATAATGAATAAATGAATGAATGGTATTCATTTATGTGGAACCTTGGATAGTTTTAGATTAGTGTTCTTTTGATGAGACTATATTGACTGTTGGGCGGCACGGTGGCTTAGTGGTTAGCATGTTCTCCTCTCAGCACTAGGGATTCCCGGTTCGAATCCCCATCTGGGTGGAGTTTCCATGTTCTCCCTGTGTCCGCGTGGGTTTCCTCCGGGTTCTCCGGTTTCCTCCCACAGTCCAAAAACATGGATCAAGTCAACTGAATTCTCAAAATTGCCCCATATAGAGTGTGTCTGTGTGAGTGAGTGTGTGCCCAGCGATGGATTGGCGCCCTGTCCTGGGTGTATCTGCCCAGTGCCCGAAACGTCTCCCCTGGATGGGCATGGGGAACCCCACCGCGACCCTAATATAGGATAAAGCGGGAGATAATGGATGGATATTGACTACTCATATAAAAAAAAAATCCAAGCATGAAATGGCCTGTAGTTGCTGGAAAACTGAAATGATTCAGTTTAGGGAACAGAATTCGGTTAAAGACACTCATTCATTCATTATCTCCCACTTTATCCTCTATTAGGGTCGCGGTGGGGTTCCCCATGCCCATCCAGGGGAGAACATCTCGGGTGCTGGGCAGATACACCCAGGACAGCGTGCCAATCTATCGCTGGGCACACACTGGTTAAAGACACTGTTTTTGGTTTTTAAAGTGATCGATTTTGCCTTTTGCTCTTACACAAATACATTCTCCAGTTAACCCATCCGTGCAGTGAAACACACACACACACACTGAGTTAAGTGAGCACACGTGTCCAGAGCAGTGGGCAGTCTCGTACCCGACGCCCAGAAGCATTTTGGGGTTGGTGCCTTGTCCAAGGGCACTTCAACCATAGTACTCAGTGGGACCAGGAATTGAAGTGAAGACCTTCAAGTTGGGCAGGTTCCTTAACCACAAGCCCACAACTGTTGTACAAGCCCTGCCGGTCAGTAAGCTTCTGTGGTCATTCAGTCGTGTGAGGTCAGGCACTAATGTATACGACGAAAAGCTCTTCTTCCCCAAACGTTCAGCACACGGAGCCAGCTGGATACACACAGACACACACCGTGAGACACACGTGAGTCTCGTCGATGAATTCAGGACTAAACAACATGCAGCCCCATCGTAAAGACCTGAACAATGACCAGAAGAAGCCAGAATGTGAGGACTCCTTCAGCACTGATTCAACTCGATTCAGACAGAGAATCAACTCCAGTGATTCAGCAATGACAACGACTCACTGGTTAAACTCTGGAAGTCTGTGGTTTGTTGCCAGTGAACAGCATTGTGAGGTTCACCTCATGCTTTACAATCGTAAAATGTGGAAATCTGTTCGTTTCTAACTTCAAACAAGCGATGCATGACGGTGATGCACATCCATGCTATAATTACAGAAGAACCCGAACATGTAGAGCCGTCTCTTCTCCGGAATCCAGCTTTTAGTGTTAATTCAACTGAAAATAAACAAGTTTGAAATCTGGAAAAGTCATCTGAAGCGTTTTACAGTTGCACGTGAAGCAGAAAAGAGCTTTGTACACACAGATCATCTGTAACACTGTCTGCTTCCGCTGCAGGCATTTAATAGAAATCTAAAGCTTATTATATAGAGACAGAGGTGGAACTCTTCATTGCTGGTATATCCATGTTCTCAAAGCTTTGTTCTTGATGAATTCAGTGTGGACTGAGTGTTACATGATGCAGATCTACTCCACACACAGTGAACCTCCACACACCGGCTGTCCCACTACGCACGATGTACGTAAGCCGACCAGGAACCATTGCTCACTCAGATGTTCCGCCGATTGTTCGGTTTCACTTTTACAAAGCCCGGGCTTGAAGAAAAAGACAAAACACAGGAATGAAAACCGGAGGTCAGGGAACAGAGGGTGGAATTAAGAAATGACATCATGAGTTTCTCCATTGGGTCTCTGTCTAATTGCTACAGGAGGGAGGGGCTTGCCATAGAAATCTGCCAAGAAGAAAGAATAATGGAGGAAAAAGCGTTATTAAGAGTCATTCGTAACAATACGAACAAAAAGCAAACAGTATCAAAGTCTTTTCTGTTGTCCATTAAACTTTATTTAAGCAGAGAGACAATTTCCAGTTTATATGTTAATAAAATGTTCTATTCCTGTAGGATTTTTATTAGAAGTAAATGCAATGTAGGTCCATCCATCCATTATCCTCCACTTTATCCTCTATTAGGGTCGCGGGGGGTTCCCATGCCCATCCAGGGGAGAACGTTTCGGGCGCTGGGCAGATACACCCAGGACAGGGCGCCAATCCATCGCTGGGCACACACTCACTCACACACACACACTCTATATGGGGCAATTTGGAGAATTCAATTGACTTGATCCATGTTTTTGGACTGTGGGAGGAAACCGGAGAACCCGGAGGAACCCCACGCGGACACGGGGAGAACATGGAAACTCCACCCAGATGGGGATTCGAACCGGGAATCCCTAGCGCTGAGAGGAGAACATGCCAACCACTAAGCCACCGTGCCGCCGCAATGTAGGTCATTGAAGCTAAAAATAAATCTATATAAATGTCAATAATATTCATTTAAATCTGTTTACGTCCATGATGCGGGCGGCACGGTGGCTTAGTGGTTAGCATGTTCTCCTCTCAGTGCTAGGGATTCCCGGTTCGAATCCCCATCTGGGTGGAGTTTCCATGTTTTCCCCGTGTCCGCGTGGGTTTCCTCCGGGTTCTCCGGGTTCCTCCCACAGTCCAAAAACATGGATCAAGTCAATTGAGTTCTCCAAATTGCCCCATATAGAGTGTGTTTATGTGAGTGAGTGTGTGCCCAGTGATGGATTGGCGTCCTGTCCTGGGTGTATCTGCCCAGCGCCCGAAACGTTCTCTCCTGGATGGGCATGGGGAACCCCCCCACGACCCTAATAGAGGATAAAGCGGAAAATAATGGATGAATGAATGAAGTCCATGATGCAGTAATCTGTTTAAATACTTTATAAATCTGTATTATGAAAAAGTATTTTGCACTTCTGAATAAACCCACTGATTTGTGTTTAGGGAAGTGTGTTAGTGTGTTGTATAATACACCGTCTTAAGGTTACAATGGTTTTGGGATTTTTAAAAAAAAAAATAATAATAATAAATTTAACAAACAATTCATGCTCAGCAAAATGACAAAGATTCTACAGCAGAAACGATCTGATTGGACGATGCTGTGCATGATGAGGAAAGACCTTTTTTTTTTTTTTTTAGATTATTGTTGGCATGCACTTTTAATAAGTGTGAGAACACAGAAACACTGTGGAAATGAGGGAAACGTGAAAAACATGACAGAGTTGTTAGTAATGGGACATGGTGACCTGGTTGGAACACAAAGCAAATGTTAGTAGTTAATGTGAGAACACCCATGCTGGAAAACTGGCATCGAAATAAAGAAAAGTTACCAGAGTGCCTCTTATCTCCAAGAGGCTCAAGCTTGGGGAGTCTAGAAACTTTGGGTGTAACCCATCCAACTACAAACAGAAGTGAAAATCAAATTATGGTTAATTAACAGGGATGGTGGCGCATCAACATACAGAGTGGAATAATCTGGAGCGGGCGTCCACCATAACAATTAGGATTTCACAGAACAGCATTTAGAAAGGTTTAAATATAGAGAAGAAGAGGAGAACCATGGTTACCTGGTACAGGTGGAGGACTGGGGGTCTTTGCAGACTCATCTGTTATGAGAGGCTCAACTCGGTTTTTCCTCTTTAACCGGATTTTAGTGGACTTTTTGGTCTCGCCATGTCCTGCAGACATGCAGAACGAGAAATTTGAACGATAGAACACAAAAGACCAAGACAGAGCAACGATACTGAATATCATATTGAGCTGGTGATTGAGACAACGTGCTGATATTCAGAACAGCACGTAGGTTTTATGGCCAAACGGTGTATTTCTTTCATACAACAGTTCTATAAACATTATATATTGATTTCCAGTAATAAACCCATCCATTATCTTCCACTTTATCCTCTGTTAGGGTCGCGGAGGGGGGGTTCCCCATCCAGGGGAGAACGTTTCGGGCGCTGGGGAGGTACACCAATGACAGGACGCCAATCTATCACTGGGCACACACTCACTCACACAGACACACTCTATATGGGGAAATTTGGAGAACTCAATTGACTCGATCCATGTTTTTGGACTGTGGGAGGAAACCGGAGAACCCGGAGGAAACCCACGCGGACACAGGGAGAACATGGAAACTGCACCCAGATGGGGATTCAAACCGGGAATCCCTAGCGCTGAGAGGAGAACATGTCAACCACTAAGCCACCATGCCGCCCCAGTAATAAACCACAACATTCTTTCATTCATTATCTCCCGCTTTATCCTCTATTAGGGTCGCGGTGGGGTTCCCCATGCCCATCCAAGGGAGAACGTCTCGGGCGCTGGGCAGATACACCCAGGACAGGGCGCCAATCCATCGCTGGGCACACACTCACTCACACAGACAGACTCTATATGGGGCAATTTTTGAGAATTCAATTGATTGATCCATGTTTTTGGACTGTGGGAGGAAACCGGAGAACCCGGAGGAAACCCACGCGGACACACGGAGAACATGGAAACTCCACCCAGATGGGGATTCGAACCGGGAATCCCTAGCGCTGAGAGGCGAACGTGCTAACCACTAAACCACTATTAAACTATTAAACCACTATGAAATCTATTGAAGGCCTGCATTAAACCCCATTATTAATCTATTGATTACATCACGCCGTTCAATCTAATAATGTGCTTATTTCATACCACAGTGTGTGTGTGTGTGTGTGTGTGTGTGTGTGTGTGTGTGTGTGTGTGTGTCACCACCTGAATCTGTGCTCTGCGGCGTCTGTCTTTCGGTTTCTTCATCCTCTGGTTCGTCCTCCAGTTTGCCGTTTTGTTCTAAAACACTTTCAGTCTGACAGCTCATCATCATCATCATCTCTTTTCCCTTTTCCATTTTTTTCTTGAGTTCATCCTCATTCTGAAACGGAAACGGAACAACAGCGCTTTAAAACACAACGCACATTACGGACGTCAGAGCAGAGGTCTGAGGGTTCACAGGAGGTACTCACGTCTTTTACAATAGTGTTGATTGGCTGGAATGGGTTGCTCATGCTGCCATCGTCAGACTCCTCCTCTGTAATTTGCCTGCCTTCCCTCTCTGCCTCTTCACGCTCCTGTCTGTCTCTGCAGAGAGAGCCATTGTTCGCATCACATGAACAATTCAGCTTCAGTCAGATTTGGCTTCATCACAATCACGGAAAACCAGATTCTCCTTTATGAAAAGAACATTTCAATCTGAAATATCTAAATAAAAAAAGGGCGGCACGGTGGCTTAGTGGTTAGCACGTTCTCCTCTCAGCGCTAGGGATTCCCGGTTCGAATCCCCATCTGGGTGGAGTTTCCATGTTCTCCCCGTGTCCGTGTGGGTTTCCTCCGGGTTCTCCGGTTTCTTCCCACAGTCCAAAAACATGGATCAAGTCAATAGAGTTCTCCAAATTGCCCCATATACAGTGTGTGTGTTTGTGTGAGTGAGTGTGTGCCCAGCGATAGATTGCCCCCCTGTCCTGGGTGTATCTGCCCTGCGCCCGAAACGTTCTCCCCTGGATGGGCATGGAGAACCCCCCCCCGACCCTAATAGAGGATAAAGCGGAAGATAATGGATGGATGGGTAAGTGGAGCTGGGGCGGCACGGTGGCTTAGTGGTTAGCACGTTCTCCTCTCAGCACTAGGGATTCCCGGTTCGAATCCCCATCTGGGTGGAGTTTCCACGTTCTCCCCGTGTCCGCGTGGGTTTCCTCCGGGTTCTCCGGTTTCCTCCCACAGTCCAAAAACATGGATCAAGTCAATAGAGTTCTCCAAATTTTCCCATATAGAGTGTATCTCTGTGAGTGTGTGTCCAGCAATAGATTGGCGTCCTGTCCTGGGTGTATCTGCCCAGCGCCCGAAACGTTCTCCCCTGGATGGACATGGGGAACGCGCCCCCCCGCGACCCTAATAGAGGATAAAGCGGAAGATAATGGATGAATGAATTTAAAAATAAAAAAAGACAAACTTTTACAGAAAGCCTTCCCAGAGGGATGGAAGCTGGAGGAGACCACAACACATGAAGGTAAAGCCATGCTGAAGACAACATTAAAGATGACTGACCGCTCCTCTCTGATCTTCCTCACTCGCTCCGCTCTCTCCTTCTTGTCCTGGTCCTCCAGCACGCGCTGTTCGGCCGTGTCCCTCTGCACACGCTCGGCGATGGCTTCATAATCCTTGGCGATGTTTTTGAGGAGCCAGTTTAAGCCGTTTTTAATCGACTTGTCGACCTTCTTGCCGTAGCCCAACACCGCCGAGCATGGCTCCTGTCAGAACAAGCTCAGTGTGACTCATTTACCTTCCATCATTCACTCATTCATTAGGTTCCTACGTACAGACAGACTGTAGAGAAGTTCATTCATTCATTCATTATCTTCCGCTTTATCCTCTATTAGGGTCGCGGGGGGGTTTCCCATGCCCATCCAGGGGAGAACGTTTCGGGTGCTGGGCAGATACACCCAGGACAGGGGGCCAATCCATCGCTGGGCACACACTCACTCACACAGACACACTCTATAGGGGGCAATTTGGAGAATTCAAATTTGGTACAGGTTTTTGAACTGTGGGAGGAAACCGGAGAACCCGGAGGACACCCACACGGACACAGGGAGAACATGGAAACTCCACCCAGATGGGGATTCGAAACGGGAATCCCTAGAGCTGAGAGGAGAACATGCTAACCACTAAGCCACCGTGCCGCCCTGTAGAGAAGTAACGGATTAAATCAGTCTCATCAACCCTCTACATTCATTCATTCATCCATCCATTATCTCCCGCTTTATCCTCTATTAGGGTCGCGGTGGGGTTCCCCATGCCCATCCAGGGGAGAACATCTCGGGCGCTGGGCAGACACACCCAGGACAGGGCGAACCCAATCCATCGCTGGGCCAACCCTCTACAGTAAGACTCAAAACTTTGGCCACGCCCCCTTCTTGCTCCTTTGTCCATTTTCTCCATACAGATGGACTTTGTAATTTTACATCAAATACAGTTCATCTAGGGGTGTGTCCAAACTTTTGACCGGTTCTGCATTTATAGAGTTCCTAAAATAAACTTACAATCTGACACAAACACTTGTTCTCGTTGACTAGTTTCTCCAGTGACAAGTTCTCGATGATGTCAGCTTCAGCCAGAGCTCCATCTTGGTCCTGCTTGTTAGCCAGCCTAAGAGTCACGAAGCAAAAAAACACTGTAAGTGTCTGTGGACACAAAACACACGTCCCAAACACATGGTTCGAACACTTCTGAACGGCATTACGTGACATGAAGTATCACACAGAGAGGAGGCTCGGAAACTATTCAGAGCCAACAAAATGCTTAATCCAACTTATTAAATAGTATATAATGTTATTAACCAATATTAAATATTATAAATATTATTCAGTGGCATGGAGCCTTAGTGGTTAGCATGTTCTCCACTCAGCACTAGGGATTCCCGGTTCCAATCCCCATCTGGGTGGAGTTTCCATGTTCTCCCCATGTCTGCGTGGGTTTCCTCCGGGTTCTCCGGTTTCCTCCCACAGTCCAAAAACATGGATCAAGGTGAATTGAATTCTCAAAATTGCCCCAAATAGAGTGTGTCTGTGTGAGTGAGTGTGTGCCCAGCGATGGATTGGCGCCCTGTCCTGGGTCTATCTGCCCAGCGCCCGAGACGTTCTCCCCTGGATGGGCATGGGGAACCCCACCGCGACCCTAATAGAGGATAAAGCGGGAGATAATGAATGAATGAGTAATATTATTCAAAGCAAACACCTATTCACACCTCATATACATACATATACATATATATATATATATATATATATATATATATATATATATATATATATATATATATATATATATAACTAGGGATTCCCGGTTCGAATCCCCATCTGGGTGGAGTTTCCATGTTCTCCCCGTGTCTGCGTGGGTTTCCTCTGGGTTCTCCGGTTTCCTCCCACAGTCCAAAAACATGGATCAAGTCGATTAAGTTTCCAAATTGCCCCATATAGAGTGTGTCTGTGTAAGTGAGTGTGTGCCCAGCGATAGATTGGTGTCCTGTCCTGGGTCTATCTGCCCAGTGCCCGAAACGTTCTCCCCTGGATGGGCATGGGGAACCCCACCGCGACCCTAATAGAGGATAAAGCGGAAGATAATGAATGAATGAATATATGTTATATATTCATTTAATATATATATACACACACACATACATACACATATACATATATATATATATATATATATATATATATATATATATATATATATATATATATATATATATATACACACACATATATATATATACACACACATCTATATATATATATATATATATATATATATATATATTCGTAACTAATTTCTGACTTTATTTCGCTTGGCAGACATTTCCACTCACACTAGCACGGGTTTGCCAGCTATGCGTGGGTGTCTCAGAACTTCTGCCATTGTATCTCTGGTCTCTTGGATCCTCTGTACATCACTCGAGTCCACCACAAAGACCACACCGTATGATTCGGAGTAATAGTTCTTCCAGATGCCCCGGATCCGCTTCCCGCCTCCGAGGTCGAAGATTGTGACCTCAAATTTACCCTGCTTCAAATCCACTTTGGAGAAACCGACCGTGGGAGCCACATCAAGGGGAGACTCTGTGAGAAATTCAACACTGTATTATGAAAGGGATTATGTAAAATCACCTTACACTGAGGATACTTTTTTCTGGTAAAGATAAATCACTCGTGTCAATTGTGGCCCATATATCTCTAAAAAAAATCTCCCCAAAATAAATAAATATGACGATGTGCAAAAACACAAAAACAAATAAAAAAAAACATCTCTGGTTATTAAGATGATTTGGTATAATAAATAGTTATGTAAAAACATTACGATCATGGAGCAGCACACTACTGTCAATAAGATGCATGGTCCGAAGTGACCTTTAAAGTTACTGGGTTAATCCCCATACACAACTGCACAGGATTAAGCTCACCTCCCTGAATGCCCCGCACCGTCGCGGTTTTCCCAGCATTGTCCAGTCCGACCATCACCAGCGTCACCTTCCTGTACGCACACAGGCACAAGTACTGCATTTAACAGAACATCAACTGTACAGAGAACCATCAGGATCCCAAACTCGTATCGAGTTACACATTACGGACTGTATGCTTCCCAATTCTGTGGAAACAGTTTGGGGAAGGCCATTTTCTGATTTAGTGCACAAGATCTGGTTCATATCAACAAGTTTCACTTGACTGCAGAGAGATACCAACATTTTTGGGATAAAATAATATGGAGGCTGGGCGGCACGGTGGCTTAGTGGTTAGTATGTTCTCCTCTCAGCGCTAGGGATTCCTGGTTCAAATCCCTATCTGGGAAGAGTTTCCACGTTCTCCCCGTGTCCACGTGGGTTTCCTCCCACAGTCCAAAAACATGGATCAAGTCAATTGAGTTCTCCAAATTGCCCCATATAGAGTGTGTCTGTGTGAGTGAGTGTGTGCCCAGCAATAGATTGGCGACCTGTCCTGGGTCTATCTGCCCAGCGCCCGAAACGTTCTCCCCTGGATGGGCATGGGAAACCCCCCGCGACCCTAATATAGGATAAAGCGGAAGATAATGAATGAATTAATAAAATGGAGGCCATCTCACCCAACATCAGTGTCTGACATCACAAATGCTTTGTTGAAAAACAGCCAAAAATCCCAAAGACATGTTTCAAATGGAAAGTAGAAAAAAAACGTAGAAAGCTAGTTCAGTAGAGAGGAAGCTGTTACAGCTTTAAAAACACCAGACCAACTTAGTGTGGGATTCACAGCCTATGTTGGAATTCCAATACTGTTGTCCATATGGTCTATGCATATCTCAGTCATATTATCAAAACATTCTAAACGCTGAAATATGAGACATACAGAGTATTGTTATGTTGCAATAAAACGGTCATAAGTCAGCGGTTTTGTTCCAAAAGAATTTAATGCGTTTTACTGAATAGATAAACAAGTGTACAGGAAAAATCATCAATGGCGGACAACCACGATTGATGAGTGAGCTCTGAGGTCTCAAAGATCCAGCTTCAGTATATAACCCTTAGGTGGGCTGTCCTTCTTCTGTGGATGAGTGTGACTGGACCTTCCAAATATGGTGGTATTTTCTGAGTCCCAATTATACATTTAACAAATGTTACTTGCCCCCTAAATCTATATTTTCACAGGTCACCCTGCGACCAGACTTTCTGACCCCTTTTCACGCTCATTCGACAAGTGGTCATTCCTACAATTACACACTCAACCCCCACCTGGTCATTCCCTCTGCCATTCAGCAGTTGTTTACATATCGTTCATTCATTCATTCATTCATTATCTCCCGCTTTATGCTCTATTAGGGTCGCGGTGGGGTTCCCCATGCCCATCCAGGGGAGAATGTCTCGGGCGCTGGGCAGATACACCCAGGACAGGGCGCCAATCCATCGCTGGGCACACAGACACACTCTATATGGGGCAATTTTGAGAATTCAATTGACTTGATCCATGTTTTTGGACTGTGGGAGGAAACCGGAGAACCCGGAGGAAACCCACGCGGACACGGGGAGAACATGGAAACTCCACCCAGATGGGGATTCGAACCGGGAATCCCTAGTGCTGAGAGGAAAACGTGCTGAGCACTAAGCCACCGTGCCGCCTTTACATATCGTAAATTACAAAAATATCATTACAATGGTAAAAGCTTTCCAAAGTTGACCAAACCTTTCAAATAATGCAATTCATGTCTTTTTACGTTCAATAAATTCCAACAGTATGTAGAGACGTTATATACAGAGTAATACAATATACAGAGTAATATACTTAACTGTGACACTTGCGCCATAGGGACAGTAAGCGCATTATCCAAGTGGCCGTCCTCTGCAGTAACGAGAGCCTCATTGATAAACTCCGTCACCTCACTTTCCACTCACTACCACCCAAACACCCTCTGCACGCTTAACCACACAACCACAACCAGACCGAGGCAGGTCACACAGTTTTACAGCCCTGAACCGGTGACCCTCATCACTCCAGGATTAACCAGGGATTTTCACCTTAAGGGATCAATGCCAGAGGACACGCCGCTCACTTTCTTATAGAAGACTAATAGACAACGAGCTTAGCATGCAGGCACTGAGCTTAATGGATTCTGAATTGATATTCACTGCCGTTTCAAGTCAAAGCTTTCGATAAAAATCAGTCAAACTCACCTGGCAGGTTTTCGCCACCGCTTCAGCCAGCTGCAGCAATTAGCCATCAGACTAAACATCGCAGTCCAAGCATACGGATTAAGGGAATTCGCTTCATGCGACTTAATGCATTGAGGTTAGGTTTAGGACATGATCAGCTAACCTCGCAGTTATCCATATGAGACCTAAACCACATAAAACACCCCAAAACCGGAAGGCGTCCACCAGCCAGAGTTCGAATGGCTCTTTATTTTAGGGCCTGATCGTAATTGTAGTGTTTGATGTGTTATAATCATAAAGTAAGACACTTATTGAATGTCATCAGAAATAAGATTAACAGGTTTAATGTTCAGGGGTCTTTCAGATTGTCATGTCGCATGGTACTTGGCATTAATTAATATAAAAAAAACGTTATTTAGAGGTAAAAGATTCACTGTAAAAAGGGAGTATTTTATTATTTTATTTTTGTAGTCTTCTAAAGGAGAACTTTATAAAATAACACTCTCTTTGAATTTTTTGGATCTAAATTGAACTCGCAGCAGTATACGCCCGGTCCTATTTTAGTCAGAAGTTTGGTAGTTTCTCCGAATTGGACTTATTTTGCAAAATATTTATATTTAAACTGTATTTTTCAATAACATCCAGATGCAACGAGGCATTTTTTTTTATTTTTATTTATTTTTTTGTCAGCAGAATTTGAGATTAGCCAGGATTTAAAGTCGGGTTTAACTTAGCTCGAGTTTAAAATCAGTGAACCGGTTTAACAACAAATCACAGCTTGGGACTGAAATGAATTCTTTAATCTTTTTATATGAATTTAGGCGACCAGTCGAAGTTGTACGGTTTATTAAAATAGTTTTTAATCTGTTAAAGGATTAAATAATCCGTTCGCTCCTTTAAAGTTAAAGTATAAAGTCGGTGCTGAACTCCTGATCCTAATCTAGATAAACCGTTAGCTGCGGCTAATCCGTTAGCATTCTGCCTGAGGCGGGTTCAGTAGTCAGTACCGTGATGACGACGCTGACGGCGGTGGAGACTTTACATCTCGTCGCTAAACTCCGAACAAAAAGAGCATTAAATAATGGAAGCGTTTTCTTTTATTGCTCGGTTTAAACGGCGCTGCTCGCGCTCAGTTAATCCGCTGTGTTTATGTTGACGCTGCTATGGCTGCGGCCGTCAGCGCGTCAGGGCCGCGTCCCAATCCCACGCTGCTTCACTAGAAAGGTCGCCTGAATAGAACACGACCTCGCTGATTTAGGATACAGTTCAGTATGGAGGCCGATTTCCACCATTTAGAAGAAAATAAATGCCAAAAAGTGTCTTAGAATTGTTGCCTTTTTAATATCAGAATCCCGAGTTCCCATCTTGGAATTCTGACATTTTAATCTTCGAATTTTGGCTTTATACAACGTCGCACTGCGCGTGCGCGCACATACACCCCTAGCTAGACGTAGATGTGTGGGATTATTGATTAATTAATGCATTCATTCATTATCTCACGCTTTATCCTCTATTAGGGTCGCGGGGGGGGGGGGGTTCTCCATGTCCATCCAGGGGAGAACGTTTTGGGCGCTGGGCAGATACACCCAGGACAGGGCGCCAATCCATCGCTG
Source organism: Corydoras sp. C115 (assembly GCA_019802505.1). Lineage (NCBI taxonomy): Eukaryota > Metazoa > Chordata > Actinopteri > Siluriformes > Callichthyidae > Corydoras > Corydoras sp. C115. Next base: position 2,892,780 of record JAFMOC010000033.1, on the reverse strand, counting down.
GGTACACACACAGACACACTCTATATGGGGCAATTTGGAGAACTCTATTGACTTGATCCATGTTTTTGGACTGTGGGAGTGGGAGATGGGGATTCGAACCTGGAATCCCTAGTGCTGAGAGGAGAACATGCCAACCACTAAGCCACCTGCCGCCCCAGCTCCACTTACCCATCCATCCATTATCTTCCGCTTTATCCTCTATTAGGGTCACGGTGGGGTTCTCCATGCCCATCCAGGGGAGAACGTTTTGGGCGCTGGGCAGATACACCCAGGACAGGGCGCCAATCCATCGCTGGGCACACACTCATTCACTCAAACACACTCTATATGGGGCAATTTGGAGAACTCAGGATTATTGATTAACGATGTTTTTAATTAGAACAGGCTTCTCACACACTCCAGATAAACGTTAAATAAGTTGCATATATATTTCTAATTATTCATTCATTCATTATCATCTGCTTTATCCTCTATTAGGGTCGCGGTGGGGTTCCCCATGCCCATCCAGGGGACAACATTTCGGGCGCTGGGCAGATACACCCAAGACAGGATGCCAATCTATCGCTGGGCACACACTCACTCACACACACACTCTATATGGGGCAATTTGGAGAACTCAATTGACTTGATTGGACTGTGGGAGGAAACCGGAGAACCCGGAGGAAACCCACGGGGAGAACATGGAAACTCCACCCAGATGGGGATTCGAACCGGGAATCCCTAGCGCTGAGAGGCGAACGTGCTAACCACTAAGCCGCCCTATATTTCTAATTATATAAATATATATGAACGCAGTGTATACAAACAGCACAAGTTAAAAGTTTAGACATCTGTGTTCTCTGTTGGTCAGGAGCATCACAGAACAGGTATCATTTGGGTGGTGGATTGTTTGTCAGTTCTGCAGTGACACTGATGTGCTGAGGGGGTTTTAGTGTAGTTTCATTTCTCCACCTCAGTGACACTGCTGGGATAGGAATAATGCACCAACCAAATAACCCCTGCTCTGTGGTGCTACTATTGGGGTTCTGACCATTAGAACAGAGTAGAGGGGACGTACACAGTATGTACTGTAGAACACAAACAGATGGACTACACTCTGGAACTGTAGAACTACAAAGACCATATTTACCATCTTTAAGTGGAACCAAGAACATGGACGATAAGTGAAGCATAAAGTTGGCGTGTCCAAAGTTTACCTGTTAATAAAAACAGAACAGTCGACTGAAGTTTCATAAATGTTTTATTTAACACCAGAAATCTCTCGATATATAAACCCACCCAAATCATATACGGTTTAAACTTTTCAAACATTTACATAAGATACAAAAACAGATATGAATAAGTTAATTAGTAAATCACTGCTCTTAAACGGAACAGCTCAACCCTGCCTCGATTGAGACGCAAATCTCTTCTCTACCATTTATTAAATTTAAAGAGAAGACCCCTAAAAAGTATTTACATCAACATAATTCTTACACTTAGAGATCTCCAGCAAAATCCTCTAATTCAGTGAGACTTTGTTAGTTGTGCCCCGGTTTCCAGCAGAGTACCTGCATCCTGGATCATAGAATCAGACTCAGTAGAACATGGCAGCTCCATCCTTTACATCTATCCAATCCTGAAGTCTGTGTCGGTTCGGTTCGGTTGGAGTGAGAATATTAACATTATATTCATTATCATTTCCAATTAGTACACTCATTAAAACCAAGTCAGGTTAAAGGAACTGCTCGAGGAGGAACCATGAACCAATCATGTCCAGAACCAAATTCTCTTTTAATAAATGTGTGAATGATGATCTGCTTGAATCGGAGTTCCTATACAGGTTCCTTTGAACGTCCACAGCAGCTTTTGTGAAAACGTTAATCTCGACAAAGCAGTAAAGATGGCGGGCTTCTTCAGAAGGCATCTGAAACAGACATGCAAAGGTCGGATTAGTTCCATTCATTCGATCAGATATCGGTCCCCTAATTCATCAGCTGTGTACGACCCCTTTACTCTGACCCCAATAGTAGCACCACAGAGCAGGGAGTAATTGGTCGGTGCATTAATCCTATCCCAGCAGTGTCACTGAGGTTTGTTTGTCACTGAGGTTTGTGTTTTGCTATAAGATGGCTCAGTCTGCTGTTATTATATGCAGCTTATTTTAAATAGCCTTGCTATTTTTGGTTTTATATTATCCTTGTTACGTCGTGTTAACATTTTAAAATGTGCCGCTCATATTATGCAATGCAAAAATGTCTAACGGAGATGATTTCTACTTATTATACACGATGTCAGTTGTTTCCTATGAAAAGACTTTGTGTGCCTGCTGGGGTTGTGTTTTTAATTTATTTTCTTTTATTTTTGCATTGTGTCCCTCACTCCTCCCACTATCCCACCATGTCACCTTCAGCATTGTAAAACATGATTGTTTCATTCCTTTTTTAATCTCATTTAAATCATGGCCAGGGGATTTGAACCGGGATTCCCCAGCGCTGAGAGGAGAACATGCCAACCACAAAGCCACCGTGCCGCCCTCAATTACTCATTCTTGCTCAATAACTCAAAAATTGAGAGGGCATGTAATATTTGCGAGTCAGGTGACAGCAGATGCCACTTTTTTTTTCTTCTCATTTTTTGTGATGATGAGGATGAGGCACATGAGCTGACTGACACCCATGATCGCCAGCACTGCTGTAATCGATGGAAAGTTGGAAAGCATACCAGCCCCTCCTCTCTGAGGTCATGCCAAGTTTTGCTCTACCACTAGGGTGCGTTGTAGCTCAGTGGTTAGGGTGTTGGGCTACCAATCTGAAGGTTGGGGGTTCAAATCCCAGGTCTACTGAAGTTACCAGTGTGGGTCCTTGAGCAAGACCCTTAACCCTCATTGCTCCAGGGATGTTGTGATGAACCCTGTGTTCACCTTGTAAGTCGCTTTGGATAAAAGTGTCCAATAAATGACCAAATGGAAATGGAAATGTAAATAATCCACCAACCTGATACCTGTTCTGTGATGCTCCTGACCAACAGAGAACACAGAACCAACAGGAGACGAACAACAACAAAAAATGTTCTACAGTCTGTAAGTGTAAAACTACAAAGTCAATTGACAAGGGGGATTTGGAAGGCGGTGTGTCCAAACTTTTGACTGGACACTGTGTGTCGCACAAGTGCAGCTCACACTTACTTTCGTCGTCTGAGTCGAAGCCAAACAGTGAGGTGCATTTCTCTCTGTGCAGCTGCAGCTGTTCTTCTCCGTCGAAGGCTGCAGAACATCTGGAGCAGGTGTGCCTCTTTCTCTCTGGGCTCGTATTGAACTCCTTGGAACTTTTAACCGTCCCCTTCCAGCGTTTGGGCATGCAGAGGTACATCTCGTCCAGGTAGGCTGAGGGTGGAGGTCGGACAAACGGCTTGATGGTCGGATACTTCTCCTCGTCCTTTTGCTCCGCCGGAGCAGTCGCGTCCTCGTGGTCAGCGTGTCCATTGACGAGTTTCGGACTCTTGTCGCTACAGGACACTGAACTATTATTTTCCGCCGGCTTCTCGTCGCCTCGCGGACCTGTGCTTTCTGCGGCTCGTTCTTGCGAGGAGCCGTCCATGTCGTTGGCCATCCTCGCGTCCGTTTCTGAAGTTGCAGCTTTCGGAATGGATCCTCCGGGCGTGGTCTCCTCGGCGACCTTCTCCGTGGGCTTCGGGGTGACGGGGGTCTGTTTGTAGTGAATCCTTTCGTGGCTGTATAAGGATTTGAGGCTTTGGAACTGCATCTTGCATGCGGGATGGCAGCAGCCAGCTTTCAGAGGGTGATGCACTTTTAGCATGTGTTCGCTGAGATCCAGTCGGGTCTCGAAACGCTCCGTACAGTCCACATGGTAGCACAGATGCTTCAGCTTTCCTTGGTGAGAAACCATGTGGTCGGAAAAATGCTGGAAACTCCAGATAATCCGGCTGCAGAACACGCAGTTTTTGTTCTTTAAAAGACTGTAACAGAACTCCAGGGCTGTGAGGTCACCTGCGTGGTGGAAGAGGACATGAGCCAGGAGGGGGTTCACTCTCGCCTGGAAGCCACATCCTACCACAGGGCAGATAGTGACGTTGTAGGCAGCCCTGTCCTTTTTCTTCTGTAGCCGTACGGATTGGTCATCCGCCTCTTTTCCGTTTTCCCGTTTCAGGGCCTTGGTTACGGCGGCAGCGACACGCTCCAGTTTATCGGCGGCATCCTTACGTTCCTGACCAGCCTCGTGCTGCGATCTGCTCGGTTTGAACTTCTTGACTTCTTTAGCAACATTTCTTTGCTCCCCTGACTTGCGCTTTTTCTTAAACAGTTCTGGTTTCGGCAATGCCTTCACCTTCGAACAATTCGAACCTGATTTCTCATCGACGCCGGCTGCCACCTTCTGCTTCGCTTTAACACCACTATTTGTTTTGTTGCTTTCGGTTTCCCCAGACTCCTCCACTGGTCTTAAATCCACCTCCTTATTCCTTAAATGCTTTGGTTTTTTTCGCAGGACTCCATTTGCTTTGTGAGCAGAACCCTCCTTGCTTACCGATTTGGCGTCATCTCCCTTTACACCCTTCGACTTCGCTTTCCTGGACCTGAGGAAGCGTCCCTGCGGATCGGACTTCCTCGCCACGCCTCTCGTCATATATCGGATTTTCTCCTTCATGTTGTTCTTCCGATCTTTGTTTTTATCCTTCTGCTCCATGTCGGTCTGCTGAGGAGGCGACGTCGTGGTCATGTCCTCCTCGTCCTCCTCCATCGCTGGCTTTCCCGTAGCGTCAGAGTTTCCATCGTCGTCCTGCCGAGTGGAGGGTTTGCTTTTGAGTTGGAGCCTCATCAGCAGTTTGGACTTGATCTGTGCGAGGCCAGGCATTGGTTTCTTCTGAGGCAGCTTGAGCTCCGTTGGATCAGCTCTCGCTGAAGACTCCGGTGATTTCCTCGCGACCGGTTCATCTGATCCTCCTTTCTTAAATCTTTAATGTGCTTTTTGAAGTGACACAAGGGGCGTCCAGAATGGACAAAACTGGGACAGAATATGCACTTCTTTTCGGTTCTGTAGTGCCACAGAGCGTGCTGTAGGACAGACGAGTTCCTATACTCTTTGTTGCAGAGCTTGCAGCGGTGTACAAGTTCCTCAAGAGAAGAAGAACTAGGAACATGAGAGGAGCTCCTGTTCACTGTGGGTCTAATAGAAGACAGTTCATGCTTCGATGTCTGATTCTTCACCGCTTCTTTATCAATGGGAGGAGTCTCTGGCCTATCGATGGCAAACAAGTTCGCAAAAATCCCCTCTTTTGGAACATCAGGCAGGGGTTCCGGAGAAAGAGTTGCTTTTTCCAGACGGGGGGTATCTGCTGCAGACTGGGGTTTTATTTTCACTGTAGTGTTGCTCGTCCTGGGTACAGTATCAGAGGTAGAACTTCTGTCAGCTGCTTCGTTGAGAGCATTTTTGCATCTTAAATTACAATCAGTAGCTTGAGACGGTGGTTTATCAAGAGCGTCCACCGATCCTGGTGTGTGAAAGAGTCAGTCGCAGAACCAGCAGCAGAACTTTTGTCTAATCTGTCTCCATCTCTAACCGTCCCTGAATCAACCTGTGAAACCAATTCAGAACTGGGCTGTCTCTCCGAATGTTCAACAGCAGCAGTCTGTGAGGTCATTTTGGCCTTCACCGTGTAAACCTTCATCGGTTCGCTGAAGTTCCTTAGCGGCGAGAGACGTTCTAAAGGTCTTTTATCTTCTCCAGCATGAGGATTTATTTTCCCCACCCGGTCAGCTGGAGCTTCCACTCGGATTACCGCATCCTCAGTCACCGTTGCATAGGTATGAAAATTAGTAATAGCATCCAGCATCTCCTGGGATTGAACCCCATCAGAACCCTTTTCTCTCCACGAGTGAGCCGATTTTTCCAACAGCGAGTGCGGCGGAGAATGTGGAACCTTATTGCAGGGGTTCTCAGAGGAGCCATGTTCTGAGATCTTAACCTTGTCTGATCTGCTGCCCGTTTTGGACGTGGACAACCCCTGAATGTTGGTATGAACCTCAACTTCATTATCGGGGTAGGAATATTCGGTTGTGATCTCAACCCCTGGGTGAACCTCTCCATCCTCCGTTTGTGAATTTAACCTCTTCGGGCTCCTGTTTGATTTCTTTGCCTCCGTAACGCTGTTGTTTTCTGCCATGGCAGCCAACTGCTCCACTAGCCAGCGGGGTCTTCTGCCCCGGCGTTTAAGAAACTTCTCAGCATGTCTGGTGAGGAATCTGTGACATTTAGGGTTCAGCTGTTTGCTGTGATTTTGTTTTCCATCCAAATGTCTGAACGACCGGCGGACGGAGGACTCGTGGTCCTTTGTGATCAGAGATCCGAGTTTCTTTCCTCTAGTCCTGGACTGAGTTTCACAATCAACACTGTCAGCAGACACTGGCTTGTCACTGACGCGCTTTGCTACCCGTTTGGCTTCAGACTCGGGTTCTGGTCGACATGTGCATTGGCCTCGAGCGCAGTAATTGGGAACCCACTTGTCTTCTTCCATGATCTCGCAGAGGGCAGCTCTGGCCACCTCATCGCTCATCAGCTTCAGGCAGTTGGTTTTGATGTTTAGAAGGCTCCAGAATTCAGGGTCAAAAGACAGACCCTTCTTAAGAATCTGAATCACGTCGAAACGGATGTTGTTCTCAATCGGACTGGAATCTAGTTGATACTCCTGATCCGGGTGGTTGTACAGTAAAAACACAGCCTTGTAGGCTTCAACCGAACGCTCCAGGAAGAACACGAGCAGCGCGCAGGCTCGGCAGATCTCCAGGTCGTGAGGAAACAGGTAGGCGATGGTTTTGTAGATCAGGGACTTGGTGACGGGGTCGTTCTTGAGGTCAGTTTGAAGAGCATGGGCGCAGAGCTCGATGCAAAATGTAAGACCATCTTTTCCCAAATCCTGTAATTAAAAACATAATAAATAAAGTGAGAGGTGAGTACGTCGGTTTTTAATCAAACTAATTTTTAATCTTTAATGAGAAGAGTGTAGGACATTCGCTGGGCAATCAGAACCCAACCTTAAAAATCACTATTGTGGAAATTAGTAATACTCAAACACTAAATAACTGCACGCGTGATTACAAAGACAACAAAATGAGTCTGTTTTTTAAAATCAGCCTCATGTTATTTATTCAAAAAACAAAAATCTCATGGAAATTGGTATTTGATATTAAAACAGGGCGGCACGGTGGCTTAGTGGTTAGCACGGTCGCCTCTCAGCACAAAGGATTCCCGGTTCGAATCTCCATCTGGGTGGAGTTTCCATGTTCTCCCCGTGTCTGCGTGGGTTTCATCCAGGTTCTCCAGTTTCCTCCCACAGTCCAAAAACATGGATCAAGTCAATTGAGTTCTCCAAATTGCCCCATATAGAGTGTGGTTGTGTGAGTGAGTGTATGCCCAGCGATAGATTGGCACCCTGTCCTGGGTCTATCTGCCCAGCGCCCGAGACGTTCTCCCCTAGATGGGCCTGGGGAACCCCCCCGCGACCCTAATAGAGGATAAAGTGGAAGATAATGAATGAATGAATGCGTCTTGACACATACACGTACCTCTAATAAGATCACCTTGATGAATGGAAAGATTGTCTTTACACTGGTAGCTGACTGAATCAACTGCTTGCATTCGTCAAGGAAGTCCTTTTTCGAGGCGTTGACTCTGAGGTACAGTTTACACCAAATGAACACCAAATCCCTGAGGAAAGCAACAAAACGACATTACAGGGAGGCTTGGCCAGGGCACTCTCTCCAGCTCATCTCATTTTAATTGGGTTGTCTTTTTAATTAGCTTTAGTGTTTGTGTATAAATCTGCTGTTTAGTTAAGACCCATGCAGAAAAAGAAACTTTCTAAAGTAATTAGCAAAACTACAGTATGCATTACATTAATTGTACCCTAGTAATACACCACAGTATGAGTATGAGGAGATACCACTTCTGTAAAACATACCAAGCCAATGAAATAAATAAATAATGAAAATCTCTGTACTTAAGCTCTTACCAAAGGTAGTACATATCCCCACTCCTGAGCTGCTGCAGGAGGAACCCTCTGCTGAGTTCCAGCAGTAATTCATCCTTCTCCTCATTCTCTGCAATGCAGAGGATCTCCACAGCATCCTTTCCATCAATTTCTGCCATCTGTAACACCAACATCATGGTGATCCTCTGAGCTGACAGGGTCAGGTAAACATTAACATCTTGACCTAAAGAGGCACTGAGCCTAAATTAGTAATATTAGTAAAATTAATCAGTAATAAGTCCATATATTGGGTGGTTTAGTGGTTAGCATGTTCTCCTCTCAGCGCTAGGGATTCCCGGTTCGAATCCCCATCTGGGTGGAGTTTCCATGTTCTCCCCGTGTCCACGTGGGTTTCCTCCAGCTTCTCCAGTTTCCTCCCACAGTCCAAAAACATGGATCAAGTCAATTGAGTTCTCCAAATTGCCCCATATAGAGTGTGTCTGTGTGAATGAGTGAGTGTGTGCCCAGGGATAGGTTGGCACCCTGTCCTGGGTGTTTCTACCCGGCGCCCGAGACGTTCTCCCCTGGATGGGCATGGGGAACCCCCCCGCGACCCTAATATAGGATAAAGCGGAAGATAATGAATGAATGAATATATAGGGCGGCACGGTGGCTTAGTGTTTAGCATGTTCTCCTCTCAGCGCTAGGGAGTCCCGGTTCGAATCCCCATCTGGGTGGAGTTTCCATGTTCTCCGTGTGTCCGCGTGGGTTTCCTCCAGGTTCTCCGGTTTCCTCCCACAGTCCAAAAAACATGGATCAAGTCAGTTGAGTTTTCCAAATTGCCCCATATAGAGTGTGTCTGTGTGAGTGAGTGTGTGTCCAGTGATAGATTGGCGCCCTGTCCTGGGTGTATCTGCCCAGCGCCCGAAACATTCTCCCCTGGATGGGCATGGGGAACCCCACCGCGACCCTAATAGAGGATAAAGTGGGAGATAATGGATGGATGGATGGATGGATGATGAAGACCATATATTCAGGTTCATCATAAATAAGGTAAAGGTCACCTCAGAGGACAGGACATCCCGCTGAGCCGTCTTCCATAAGCAGGAGAGGTACGCCTGCTTGAAGTACAGGTGGCGGCCCGCAGTCGGGTGCTGGCTGCATCTCCGAGCGAGTGCCATCGCCTCCTGGGTTCGTTTGCAGGTCAACAGATAACGGACGCGCAGTTCAAAAAACAGCGCTACCTCTGAGCTCAGGTACCGGTCCACTGTGAAGAACATCACATTCACAATGAACACAGTGCTCCTTCTGAGCAGACTGCCGTCACATGGACTGATTATTGGGTTTCTTTATGATGGGATTGCTTTTTGTCAGCATGCTGGTCTCTACGTGTACATCCAGCACCAGGTGCGGCCAGTTTCGTCAGCCTCTTTGTTCTACAGCTCCACACGTTATTAAGTTGCAGACACAATCGTAACACGATCTCTATAAAACAAACTGGGTACGATTGCATTCGCACAATACGCTTTGGCTTTCTCTATTTTGGCTCTAAGATTTTTAAAAGGCTTGTAACTATAAATGTACATGCGGGGGTTAACAACAATTGTTTCGATTTGTCTGAGCTGGTTTTGTGTATTTTAAAAAGGAAAAAGCAGTAAATACTTGTAGTAGTTACTCTCATAATTTCTCAATTACTTGCAAATAAAAACATTACATTATTATGTATGATCATGATCATTTCTTGCGGCACGGTGGCTTAGTGGTTAGCACGTTCCCATCTCAGCGCGAGGGATTCCCGGTTCGATTCCCCATCTGGGTGGAGTTTCCATGTTCTCCCCGTGTCTGTGTGGATTTCCTCCGGGTTCTCCGGTTTCCTCCCACAGTCCAAAAACATGGATCAAGTCAATTGAGTTCTCCAAATTGCCCCATATAGAGTGTGCTTGTGTGAGTGTGTGCCCAGCGATGGATTGGCGCCCTGTCCTGGGTGTATCTGCCCAGCGCCCGAAACGTTCTCCCCTGGATGGGCATGGGGAACCCCCCCGCGACCCTAATAGAGGATAAAGATAATAAATTAATGAATGATCATTTCTTAGACAATAAGCGTACCATAAAAATGAGTAACCATCTCATCTGGCTCATTTATATATTTATTTTGTTGACAATCACTTGCAGGAAAATAAAAATAATCATCATCAATTGTATGAATCCTGCCAAACACACCTTCTTCTTGTTTCTGCTCCTGCCCTTTTATGATACCATCCAACACGGGGCTTGTCCAAGGTCCACCATCCCTGATGATGTGCCTAACCTGGAGCAGGTATACATTCTGGTACCTCACGAGACTTGAGTGACATTCCTACAACACACAGTGAGGAGAGAGGGTTCTATATATATTTTTTTTTTCTTTCAGAGTGAAATCCCCACAAAAACTTCTTCTTTAAGTGGACTTCCAGGCTCGTGATCCGAAACTTTAAGCACAGATCTATTAAGCAAAACCATTTTAATTTTCAGGACATCCTTCGTCTCGAGAAGAAAATAAGCACTAAGGTTAAGAGCTGACGCAATTACCTGAAACGAGTCGAGAATATCTTTTAAAGGATCCTCGGGGAATTCATCTTTTCCGAAAAACAGCAGCAGCTCGAAGATACTTCTATAAAAACATTAAATGGAACAGGTTTGTTATTCCTGGACTTTAGGTGCAATTCTCAGACCCTTTGTTCGGAAAATGAACAGATGCATGACAGCCATAAACCCTGTTGGCAATACGATCAACTGTCTGTCTACCGGGTTTAAAAGTAAGCTTTGCTTTGTTTTGAAACTTTTGATCAGCTGTGTCACTTAAACGGACTAAATGAGGAGACGAAAATAGTTCTCACCAAAATGCTTACCTAGTTTCCTTCTAAAAATTTACATCTTAAACTTAGTACCATATACAGACTGTGCACTTTATACGGAACATTAACTCCGAGGTTTTATTTCTTTGCTTTTTAAAATAGCCGAGAGGTTTGGCTTCTGTGTACTGAGATTCTTCTCGGCTCCTCACTGAGTTTGTGATGATTAAACTAAATCACTGTCATTTATAAAAACTAATACCAGCTCTCAATAACAAAACGATTCGTGTGCAGAATAGCTGCTTACTGAAGGTTTTCTGTTTTGTGATTTGAATAAGTTACTCACAGGGCAAGGCTGCTCAGCGTATACCGCACATGTTCACAATCAGAAGGGAAGGATGCAGCGCCTCGAACAAACGCACACAGCGCACTCCGCAGGACCTGCAGTTGTGGTAAGGGGATGTGCCAATGCCCCGTGTATTCTTCCACCAGCTATCGAAAAATAAAGCAGGAGAGGTTCAGATTAATAACAAGCAGATCCTCAAGAGAACAAACAGAAACAAGTAAAGCAAATTGACTATAAAAACACAATATTTAACAGAACATATGGAGAGATGGTTCTTGTATTTATGACTTAAACTGTATTTATTACAAATAGTGAGTGATGTGGTTTGTGACAGTGCCACCGTATTAGTCCTGTTGACTGAGAACAATTTTACAATTCTGGGTCTTATTACTAGACAGGTTATCAGAGACAGTTAGATAAGATATGATACCTTTTTATTGTCATTGCACATTCATTCATTCATTATCTCCCGCTTTATCCTCTATTAGGGTCGCGGTGGGGTTCCCCATGCCCATCCAGGGGAGAACATCTCGGGCACTGGGCAGATACACCCAGGACAGTGCGCCAATCCATCGCTGGGCACACACTCACTCACACAGACACACTCTATATGGGGCAATTTTGAGAATTCAATCGACTTGATCCGTGTTTTTGGACTGTGGGAGGAAACCGGAGAACCTGGAGGAAACCCACGCGGACACGGGGAGAACATGGAAACTGCACCCAGATGGGGATTCGAACCGGGAATCCCTAGCGCTGAGAGGAGAACATGCCAACCACTAAGCCACCGACCTTTTTATTGTCATTGCACATGTGCAACGAAATATGAGCAGCAATCTTAGGTGCATAAACAACAGTGTAAACAAAAGAAAAGAAGTTTAAAAATTATTTATATATATATATATATATATATATATATATATATATATATATATATATATATATATATATATATATATATATAAAAAAATTTTTAACTTCTTTTCTTTTGTTTACACTGTTGTGTAAACAAAAGAAAGAAGTTCCTACACCTTGTGTGTATATATATATAAAAAACATGGATCAAGTCAATTGAATTCTCCAAGTTGCCCCATATAGAGTGTGTGTGTGTGTGAGTGAGTGTGTGTCCAGCGATGGATTGGCGCCCTGTCCTGGGTCTATCTGCCCAGCGCCCGAAACGTTCTCCCCTGGATGGGCATGGGGAACCCCCCCGCGACCCTAATAGAGGATAAAGCGGAAGATAATGAATGAATGAACAAATATATTCACATAATGTCATTAATATTGCACTTTAGGACACTATTAAAGTGATTAGCGCTGAGTCCAGTTATCAGTGCGGGGTTGTTTTGAGGATTGTGTGTTTAGGTGGATTCAGTTCGTAAGGTTTGGGTCTGTCCCATATGTGGACCGGAGACATGTGAATGTGACAGCATTACGATCAACTGGCAACCTGTCCGGTTCTCCAACAGATGATAAAACAGTGACCACGATCACACGGATCGTCAGTTACAATCTGCCACATCACCCACAAGCACTCGTTAGTAATAATGGAACTTCTTTCTAGTTCTTTGTTAGTCTGCCTGGGTGTTCCTGTAATAGTTGTTCCTCTGCTATTAACGTCTGTGTTAGGTCCATTTTCTAAAACATACACAACAATAGCTCGCTTTATAAGGCCAAGCGCATAAAGAAGCATACATTTGTCCATGTCGGATTCTATTCACACAATATGGGCTTCATGTAAAGTTTAAGTAAACCCCATACGCATCATAAAGATTAAATACAAAGCACTTTGTGAAGGAAATCAGGTCACTAAAAACACATTTTTAACATGTAGACAAAACGTTACTCCTGTTGACTCGACACACAGCGCTGTTTGCTTGTTTTGGAGCTTGTTTTGCTTGTTCTGTTGCAGCTCCGCAGGGTTGATACATGCATTTTAACCGACTGAGTTGCAAGAAACCTGCTGAACGTTATAATGCGACGGATTATTTATTCCAACCAGAACAATACATCTTCCAAACAATCATGTTAAACTGGTTGTGATTGGCTATGATGTCATACAAATATTTGCTGACGTTTATCAGCCAATTCCGACAACCAATCAGGATGCTTTATAGAACAAACCAATGCTGAGGTGTTATTAGTAAACCGTTGATAATTAATATGCTATTATAAGTAAATAAATGGCAAATGTAACAAAAATGCACTTCTTTTTGAAAAAAAGAACAATAAAAAAAATAGAAATATGTTTGTGATCTGGTAACCAGCAAGTAAATGAAGTATAAATGAGGTTTATGCTGCATCCATATTACTCTGAGAGAACTCAATTGACTTGATCCATGTTTTTGGACTGTGGGAGGAAAACGGAGAACCCGGAGGAAACCCACACGTACACGGGGAGAACATGGAAACTCCACCCAGTTGGGGATTCGAACCGGGAATCCCTAGTGCTGAGAGGAGAACGTGCTAACCACTAAGCCACCATGCCGGCCAAGACTTCAAACTTCAGAAGTTTAATACTAATATATAGATGTTTAATACAAATATATATCGGTTTAATACTAATATATATTGGTTTAATACTAATATATAGAAGTTTAATACTAATATATATCGGTTTAATACTAATATATATAAGTTTCATACAAATATATAGAAGTGTAAAACTAATATATGGAAGTTTAATCCTAATATATAGAAGTTTAATCCTAATATATAGAAGTTTAATACTAATATATAGAAGTTTAATACTAATATATACATAGGTTTAATACTATATATATATATATATATATATATATATATATATATATATATATATATATATATATATATAGGTTTAATACTAATATACAGAAGTTTAATACTAATATACAGAAGTTTAATACTAATATATAGAAGTTTAATACAAATGTATAGAATTTTAATACTAATATATAGAAGTTTACTACAAATATAAGTTTAATACTAATATATAAAAGTTCAATACTAATATATATAAGTTTAATACTAATATATATAGGTTTAATACTAATACATAGAAGTTTAATACTAATATATAGAAGTTTTATACAAATATATATAAGTTTAATACTAATATATAGAAGTTTAATTCTAATATATAGAAGTTTAATACTAAGATATATAGGTTTAATACTAATATACAGAAGTTTCATACAAATATATAAGTTTAATTCTAATATATAGAAGTTTAATACTAATATACAGAAGTTTAATACTAATATACAGAAGTTTAATACTAATATACAGAAGTTTAATACTAATATACAGAAGTTTAATTCTAATATACAGAAGTTTCATACAAATATATAAGTTTAATTCTAATGTATAGAAGTTTCATACAAATATATAGAAGTTTCATACAAACATATGGAAGTGTAATACTAATATAGAAGTGTAATACTAATATATAGAAGTTTAATACAAATATACATAGGTTTAATACAAATATATATAGGTTTAATACTAATATATAGAAGTTTAATACTAATATATAGAAGTTTAATACTAATATATAGAAGTTTAATACTAATATGGACAACGCAACTTATAACATGACAAAATGAGCTATAAATAGTTAAATACTTTTAATGGTTGGGACGGATGTGAATGAGACAGCAGCAAAACAGCCTGAGAGTTGGGATTGTAAGAGTGAGGTGTTAATAAGAGCTTTAATCTTTCATCTGAGGAGCTTCCTCAGCGGGTTTGATGCTTTGGAATGTTGCAGCTCCGCGACGTTGACGCGGACCCTTAACTCCGCGCAATAAGAAGCGATGACACCATGAAACATATATGTTTCTATTAAAGCAAACTTTTAGATTCCTTAAAAGTGCTGTTAGCAGAATCCAGCAGCGCGATTTAGCTCCAAACAGCCGAGAACAACCCAGAGAGGCAGCAGACCCACCGCTGCCAACGGCTGCCTTTAAAAGCGCCTACTCTCATACTATGTAGTATGTGGGGGGTCGGCCGACACGTCCGCTTACATACTAAATATAAACACTATGAAGTATGGAAGTGTGCAGGACAGCTATTCCGCACGGTTAGCCGCGCTAACGCCAGTTAGCATTCAAAACAGCACATCCACGCTCGCAGTTCCTTCCCCGACTTCCCCGCCTCACCTCGCAAAACCTGGAGCAGTAAACCTTGCTGTGCAGCCCGCGTTCGTCTCCCGGACCCGCCGCGGATAAACTCTCCAGCTGTTCTTTAAAGCTGTCCAACTCCAGTTCACTCTCATCTTCCGCCATACTGCTTCTCTAAAGCAGCGCGTACGACACTCCGAGCTACCAACCGAACCTTACCGCTATTCCCCATTTGATTGGCCACCCACGCCGTCAATCTCCCGATATGCTTTTCCTATTGGGTGATATTCGTGTCAATCACTCCATACCCTGCATGTAACTCTTAGTCACTTTACATGATTTGGCGACTTGGGCTTTAATTCTTTGCTGATCAGCTGAGCACTCGAACCTCATTCTCCACGTTTTATATAATTATAGAATCCAATAACCGCCTGGAGAAGAAATAAATCTAAAAAACAGCTTTAAAAAGCCCTGTGGAGATGTATTGTGTTGTCTATGCACCCTATACTCTGTGGGGCTTAAGTTTTCATTAGTGTTTTATTTTTTTAAATATTTTTTTTTTTGTAATAACTGTTATTTAAGTGTCTCTATTCACATTTAAAATCTAATTCTATGGTGCAGCATTATATCTTTGTGCTACACAGCTTTAAATCAAACTTAAATACCCCCTCAAGTTGTGTGTTCATTGAGTTTGTCATGTTCTCCTGGGGCGGCACGGTGGCTTAGTGGTTAGCATGTTCTCCTCTCAGCGCTAGGGATTCCCGGTTCGAATCCCCATCTGGGTGGAGTTTCCATGTTCTCCCCGTGTCTGCGTGGGTTCCCTCCGGGTTCTCCGGTTTCCTCCCACAGTCCAAAAACATGGATCAAGTCAATTGAATTCTCAAAATTGCCCCATATAGAGTGAGTGTCTGTGTGAGTGAGTGTGTGCCCAGCGATGGATTGGCGTCCTGTCCTGGGTCTATCTGCCCAGCGCCCGAGATGTTCTCCCCTGGATGGGCATGGGGAACCCCACCGCGACCCTAATCGAGGATAAAGCGGGAGATAATGAATGAATGAATGTTCTCCTGGTGTATTTGTGTGCATGATCCCATTACCCCGGTTTCCTTTTACTTTACACACACATTAAACATTGGGGTGGCAGGATGGTTTAGTGTTTAGCATGTTCTCCTCTCAGCGCTAGGGATTCCCGGTTCGAATCCCAATCAGGGTGGAGTTTCCATATTCTCCCCGTGTCCACGTGGTTTTCATCCGGGTTCTCCGGTTTCCTCCCACAGTCAAAAACATGGATCAATCAATTGAGTTCTCCAAATTGCCCCATATAGAGTGTCTATATGAGTGAGTGTGTGCTCAGTGATAGATTGGCGCCCTGTCCTTGGTGTGTCTGCCCAGCACCTAAACGTTCTCCCCTGGATGGGCATGGGGAACCCCACCGCGACCCTAATATAGGATAAAGGGGAAGATAATGGATGGATGGATGGACATTAAACATTGGAGGGTAGTTAGACTGACCCTAATTGCCCTCTAATGCTGATGAGTTCATGTGTAGTCCTCTGAAAACCCTGGTATACTGGACCTGAGTCCTGGTGTCAATCACACTGTGACCAGTTTTAAAAAAAATTTTTTTATATAAAACCTCGGTATTAAACATTTATTAAGAGATGAGGAATACCTATAAACAATGAACACTTTTTAATAAACACAATTAAAAGAGACTGCACACTTTCAAACATTTAATATTCCAGCGTTATTAAACCTTGTAGTTAAAACAGAACAATAAGAATGAAGAACACGTAATTTACACACATTAAAGTAGATGAGGCATTAGCAGATCCATCCAGGTTCATTATTACCCCACAAGGTGCAGTTATAATGACTTAATTAAGCATTTTAAATCAACCAATCATTAGTGAGTTGAAGGCTGCAGGTGAACCTGACTGGTTATTTAAGGCGCAGCCTCGGCAGCTCTGTATTTAGCCTGCTTGAGGAGCAGTAGTTCTGGAAAGACATTTTTAATTAGGTATTTAATTTATGTTTTAAATGATTTTTTGTGAAATGTGTTTCTGAAGCACTGTTTGTGATTGAATCGCTGGTTTTGAGTCACACTGCAAAAGTAACAAACGTTCCAGGTAAGCAGATGTAGGAGTTGGAATTGCATGTTTGGGGTTTTAACCATTTAAAATGATTCTCTTTTAATAGTGAGTGTTAAATCTGATCTAATACAATACTAAGACAACTGATGTTTGTACTTAGTGGGTGCCATAGTAGTTTTTAAATTTTCAGGATGGGGCAAAAAAAAAAAAAAAAAAAAAAAAAAAATATATATATATATATGTAAACTGTAAGGTGTCCTTGAGTGTCAGAAAGGCGCCTATGAAATAAAATGTATTTTTTATATATATATATATATATATATATATATATATATATATATATATATATATATATATATATATATATATATAAATGTGGTGTGAAATGTCAAGAATAGCATCAATACAATGAAGTTTGCATATTTTCCAATGTCTTACCTGTGGTGTCTCATGGGTGTCTGCCTCTTTGCTGAGGGCCTGTGGGAGGCATGTAATCATTGTCCTAAATGTGTAAAACTAATCTTTTAAAATGGTGAATCCTTTGTGGAATCCACCACAAACATTGGATTGCTAATGAAACCTATATCCTCAGCAGACACCTGATTTATCCAACAGCCATCTGGGTAAATTCCCCCCCCCCCCTTCTTTTAAAGTTAATGTGTTTTTGTTGCATGATGGGAATACTAGCCCATGGGTTAACCTAAAAATATCTGGCTGTTCATGTCCTTTCTGATCTAAAGCAGCAGGCACAATGACTATTTCCAAAATACAGTGAAAGCTAATGGAATGTGACTTAATCCTCCGGCCAAATTTCTGCCTCCTCCAACTCTTTTTGCGGTACGACTCGAGGGCTGCAGAAAGTCGCGAGTCAGCAGTTTTGTAAGCTGTGATGTCTCTTATCCAGCTGTACCTTCCCGATTTGCATGATCACTTGTAACGCATTTATAGAATTATAACTAGAGCTCTGAATTGGGGTTTGTAGAACTTGGCTCATGCAGCTTCATTTAAGCAATAGAACCTTAAGAGCAATTTTACAGAGCATTTGGAAGCTGCCTTTTTTTTTTTTTTTTTTTTTTTTTTTTTTTTCTTTAAATAAATGCACTGTTTCCTCTCTTGCAGGTCAATTCTAATCCATAAAGCAAAAAGGAGTCATGTCTGCTGGGCTACAGATGCTTGGTAGCACACTGGGCATCCTGGGCTGGCTGGGCACCATCGTGGCCTGTGCCCTCCCACTATGGCGGGTGACTGCCTTCATCGGGAACAACATTGTGACCTCGCAGATTGCCTGGGAGGGTCTCTGGATGAACTGTGTGGTCCAGAGCACAGGCCAGATGCAGTGTAAAGTTTACGATTCCATGCTTGCTCTGCCCTCAGACCTCCAGGCGTCCCGGGCCATCCTGGTAATAGCCATCCTGGTTGCTCTGGTGGCCATACTTGCCAGCTTTGCGGGTGCTGAGTGCACAAATTGCTTACATGGAGGTTCTGCAAAAGCTTCAGTGGCTACTGCAGCCGGCGTCTGCTTTCTCGTTGCTGGAGTCCTGGGTCTCGTTCCACCCAGCTGGACGGCCGATGTGGTCATCAGGGACTTTTACAACCCCCTGGTAAGCCAGGCTCAGAAGAGGGAGCTGGGTGCCGCCATCTTCATCTGCTGGGCCGCTGCGGTGCTCATGGTGATCGGTGGAGGACTGCTCTGCACGTCCTGGCCCAGAAGCCGTGGAAAAGGGCGTGGCCATTACAAACCAGCGTCTCAAACCAGTAGAGAGCGCACTGCTTATGTCTGAGTTAGCAGTTTGGTGGTTCTTTTAAAGTGCATAGTCTTATTTCTGTAAATAAAATTGTTTTAACACTAGTCTTGTGTAAGTTGTTGTTAATGGGCTTCCCGCATTCATCCAGAAGGTGGCGGTGTTGTGTTAAAATTGCATTTCAAGCAGCGCCTGCACTTTTCAATGAAAATGCATGCAATTGCATTAAAGGGAAAATTGGTCATTCTAAAATCCATTTAATCATTCTTTATTATCTTCTGCTTTATCTTGTATTGGGGGGTGGGGGGGTTCCCCATGCCCATCCAGGGGAGAACGTTTCGGGCGCTGGGCAGATGCACCCAAGACAGGGTGCCAATCTATCGCTTGGCACACACTCACTCACACAGACACACTCTATATGGGGCAATTTGGAGAACTCAATTGACTTGATCCATGTTTTTGGACTGTGGGAGAACCCGGAGGAAACCCACACGGGGAGAACATGGAATCTTCACCCAGATGGGGATTCTAACTGGGAATCCCTAATGCTGAGAGGAGAACATGCCAAACCACTAAGCCACCATGCTGCCTTTCCATTTATTCATTCATTATATCCCACTTTATCCTCTATTAGGGTCACGGTGCGGTTCCCCATGCCCATCCAGGGGAGAACGTCTCGGGCGCTGTGGGCAGATCAATTGCTGGGCACACACTCACTCACACAGACACACTCTACTATATGGGGCAATTTGGAGAATTCAATTGACTTGATCCATGTTTTTGGACTGTGGGAGGAACCCGGAGGAAACCCACGCAGACACGGGGAGAACATGGAAACTCCACCCAGATGGGGATTCGAACTGGGAATCCCCAGTGCTGAGAGGAGAACATGCTAACCCCTAAGCCGTGGCCACCTTTTCATTTAATCAATCAAATTTAATTTAACCTTATTTGGGGGGAGGGGGGGGTTGGCATAATGAGTTATCATTTGTAAAACCTTGACTTTGATGTTGGGATTTGTTAGAATTTCTGTAAGGAACTGTGTGTTAAATAGAGGGTTCTACCCCCCCCCCCCCCCCAATTACCAATCTCAGAAGCAGCAGACTCCTTTTGCCTCTTTGCTCCAAAGTGAATAAACATGTTTATGTTCCTCTGATTCGGTGACTTTAAGCCCAGGAGTGCTGTAAGGCTGCGACTGTGGAACTATGGGTACACACTTTATGTTCTTGTTTAGTCCAATTCCCAGGTTTGCTGAATAACCCTTTAACCACACACAAATATCTCATAGGGTGTGGTAGCTCAGTGGTTAGGGCGTTGGGCTATCAATCTGAAGGTTGGGGGTTCAAATCCCAGGTCCACTGAAGTTACCGATGTGGGTCCTTGAGCAAGACCCTTAACCCTCATTGCTCCAGAGATGTTGTGATGAATCCTGTGCTCACCTTGGAAGTTGCTTTGGATAAAAGCGTCCAATAAATGACCAAATGGAAATGAAATGTATATTAACCTGCAGCTTGAGTTAAAGTTGGAGGAGGTGGTTGTTTAAAGGGTTACAGCCATTAAAACAGACACTTCATAAGTTCGTGACTGTGAATTTTGGAAGACCCTCTCGAGCGGTGAGCGGAGGCGTGCTGGATTAAGTGGATGTAGTTTGACACATTAAAGGTATCTCTGTAAGCTTCTGCTGTAAGCTTCTGCTGTAAGCAACGCGTCTGAAGTGAGGAGAGAACGGCAGACGGGCTTTTCAAAGACCTGCACTGTTATTCGCTTGTTTGTCGGATTGAACTTAAAGCCACTCTGATGGAATCTGTGTTCTGGCTTCTGAGGATTTACATGTCTGTTAGCTATCGGAGTTTCATGACCGTTAAAGGTTTCTTAAAAAAAAAAAAAAAAAAACTATATTTATTGTGTGTTCCTTATACCAATCCCTAAAGTTCCATCAATTACAGTGACATTTGACACTCTTTAGGACCCTGCGGAGGTGAGCAGTCTAATGTCTCCCCCCACAGCGTGATTCAGGTGTCACAACATGATGTGTTGGTGTGTTTTGGGCACGGAAACTTTCATCAGAGCATCGAACATGCTAACCTAACACACCATTATGGGACAAATAAAGGTTTATCTTATCTTAACCATTAAGCCACCGTGTCACCCACTCGCACTGTATATAGGGGCAATCTAGAGCAGCCACTTCACCTTGAATCCATGTATGTGGACTGTGGGAGGAAACTGGAGAACCTGGAAAAAAAATCAGCATTCAAACCTGGATCCCCAGTGTTTAGAGGCGGACATCCTAACCACTACATCATCCTGCCGCCCAGGGAGGCGCCACGTCTCCTAATTATTTATGGGTGTGTTTTGGGTGTCAGGGGCAGTAAATCAGCGTGCCACTTGCTGTTCCCTTTAATTGAACAGTATTGTATACAAATTATTGGCGGATTGGAGCAAAAAAAAAACAAAACACACATAAATGAAGCTTTACGCCATTTAGAGGGAACGTCATTGTAAAGCAGGAGGTTAGTTTCAAATAGAACCTCATAGCTTTAATAGTTTAATGAATCGACTCACCAGCAGAACCCGGATCAGTTGATGGAATGTAGATTGGAGGGTTTGCTTTCCGCACATCACTTGTACCTCTGTTATCTATTTATTTAGAGGAGGAGGGTCCACTTGGTATGGGATGTCATTAAGGTTCCTATAGGTGGGGTGTGGGTGTCCATGGAGATCATTTACCTGAAAACAGACCTTTAAAGTTCATTCATTCATTATCTCCCGCTTTATCCTCTATTAGGGTCGTGGGGGGCTTCCCCATGCCCATCCAGGGGAGAACGTCTCGGGCGCTGGGCAGATAGACCCAGGACAGGGCACCAATCCATCGCTGGGCACACACTCACTCACACAGACACACTCTATATGGGTCAATTTTGGGAATTCAATTGACTTGATCCATGTTTTTGGACTGTGGGAGGAAACCGGAGAACCCGGAGGAAACCCACGCAGACACGGGGAGAACATGGAAACTCCACCCAGATTGGGATTCGAACCGGGAATCCCTAGTGCTGAGAGGAGAACGTGCTAACCAGACCTTTAAAGTGAATCTGTAAAAGAACACAGACTGTCCAACTGATGAATGACGTACCGATCGGTTTTATTTCATGGTAAAGTTGGAATTCACACCGAATAAAACCCAAATCCATTAAGCAATCCATTACGATGGAAAGCGTTTCTTTGCATACAGATGTACAATTAAAAATAAAACTACAGTAAAAAAAACGCTGATTGGATCTCCTTACTGGCTCGTTATTTCCCGATGCACTGGCTTCAGAGGATGCCCCCTCTGATTAAAACTCCAGCTCCAAGTTGCACCATTCAGCAGCAGCGGCCGCCCTAAAAACAAGAGCATCTGAAGTCCAGATGATGAAATCACGACTCGCTTACGTTCACTTCTAATTTGGATTTCATTTGAAGTTTCAGTTCTGCCTCTGGCCTGAACTTTCCAGAACTTTCACTCACTCTGCGTTAAGACTTCTGCACCTCAACATGACGTCTGTGGTTCAGAAAACCTGTCCCCTCTGGAGACGCTCGCTAAAGAAAATTCATTCATTCATTATCTTCCACTTTATCCTCTATTAGGGTCACGGGGGGTTCCCCATGCCCATCCAAGGGAGAACGTTTCGGGCGCTGGGCAGATACACCCAGGACAGGGCGCCAATCTATTGCTGGGCACACACTAACTCACACAAACAGACTCTACATGGGGCAATTTGGAGAACCCAATCGACCTGATCCATGTTTTTGGACTGTGGGAGGAAACAGTGGATCTGTTCTTCCTGATGACACGGACATATTCCAAACGCCAGGATTAATCAAGCTCGATTTGTAAAAGAGTGGTTCAGGGAGCATGAGATCGTCCATCACAGAGTCCACACCCGAACTCATTCATTCATTCATTCATTATCTTCCGCTTTATCATATATTAGGGTCGTGGGGGGGTTCCCCATGCCCATCCAGGGGAGAATGTCTCGGGCGCTGGGCAGACACACCCAGGACAGGGCACCAATCCATCGCTGGGCACACACTCACACACACAGACACACTCTATATGGGGCAATTTGGAGAACCCAATCGACCTGATCCATGTTTTTGGACTGTGGGAGGAAACCGGAGAACCCGGAGGAAACCCACGCGGACACGGGGAGAACATGGAAACTCCACCCAGATGGGGATTGGAACCGGGAATCCCTAGTGCTGAGAGGAGAACGTGCTAACCACTAAGCCACCGTGCCGCCGCACCACTTGCTAAAGTCTCCTCTCTATTTCCATTTCTTCTCTTTGTTGTTCGGGAGCAACGACAGAGAAATCAATGAGATCTCGATATTCTTTCTCCTGAACAATGTGACAGAGTTGATCATTAATTCGATCACATGTTCATTTGGTCATTTAGCAGACGCTTTTATCCAAAGCCACTTACAAACGTACATGGGGTTGACCACCCAGTCCCTGGAGCAATGAGGGTTAAGGGTCTGGCTCAAGGACCCACACTGGTAACTTCAGTGGACCTGGGATTTGAACCCCCAACCTTCAGACTGATAGCCCAACCCCCACCCACAGACCATTAAAAAGTCTCCTACAACATCCAAGAGCAAGACTTGGGCTGTAAAATGTTCCTGTGGGCCACAAGGTACCTTCCCTACGGTGAGCATTCAGGTTCAGACTGTAGGCATGTCTCATCTCATCATTATCTCTCTCTTAATCCTCCACTGAGGTCGCGGTGGGTGAAATGTTCATTCATCTGGACAGAAACACCATGACGCCAATCCATCGCTGGGCACACACTTACTCACACAGACACACACACACTATATAGGGGCAAATTAAGTGAGAAAAGTGATCTATTTTGCCTACAGTGCTTACACACACTGTCTCTACATTTAACCCACCCATTCAGTGCAACACACACACACACCACACACACACACACACACACACACACACGTGCCCAGAGTGGTGGGCATTTGGGGTTAGGTGCCTTTCCCAAGGGCACTTTAGCCATAGTATTGGTGGGACCAGGAATCAAACCATGGACCTACAGGTTGCAAGGCTGATTCCTTAACCAGAATCCTACGACTGCACCATTTAAATATGGGCAACTGAGAACATCCAATTTACCTTGAATCCATGTTTTTGGATTGTGGAAGGAAACCGAGAACCTGAAAAACGTCCACATGGACACGATGAGAACATGGAAACTCCACCCAGATCGGGACACGAACCTGGACCCCCCCAGTCGAGACATGGATGTGCCACCCCTGTAGTCATGTGATCAGTGATGCGTTGTACCCTGTTTATCAACAATGAGGAGGAGACGGTGTGCATAGCTACGAATGAGCGTCAGTGTTATTGTACATGTCCACAGCGCATCTGGAACTTTAATGAGCGTAAAAGATTCAAACCAAATTCATCCAGTTCCCAAAACGACCCACAGGTTCAGCATTGCAGCGGCATCCCAATTCAGACCCAGAGTTCAGACTCGGGACGTTGATTCCTTTCCAGAACATCTGCATCGTCCTTTTTTTAAGGATAGTATAAAGAGAGTCCAGAACTCTGCATCACTGAGCGTGTCCCCCACCCCTTTAGAACATTAATCGTATGATAAAAATAGAACTTTTGGAATAAGTCTCAGAATAATACCCCCCTCCATCCGTCGCCGTTGCGTTTCTCAGAACACTTCATCGGTAACGGCAACAGCAGAAGGGAAGAAGCTTCTGGAAGGCTTTCTTGAAATCTTCATTGAAGATGGTGTAGATCAGGGGGTTGATGAGGGAATTCAGGTAGCCCAGCCAGGTGAGGAAGTCCATCAGCACGGCCGAGCTGTTGCAGGCGGGACACGTGTTCATGATGACCTCCTTGAGGAAGAAAGGCAGCCAGCAGATCACGAAGGCCCCGAGGATGAGGCCGAGCGTGAGGGCGGCGCGCCTCTCCCTGGTCGCCGGGTTCTTGCGGTTCCTGAGCATCCTCCCCGTGGTGGGCGTGATGCGCACGCGTTCTCCGTCCGTGGACGGCTCTGAGAACGACTTCTCGGTGGGACTGAGCGTGTCGGGACTGAGAGGAGGAGGAGCGTCCCGCTCGGAGTTCAGCACGACGCTGTTGACCGTCCGCTGAGTCAGGCGGCTGCTGCCGCGCCGGTTGCGCAGCGTCTGGGCCGCCCGGTAAATCTTATAGTAGAGGACGAGGATGAGCACCAAGGGGATGTAGAAGGCGCCGAAGGTGGAGTATACGGTGAAAGCCACGTGGTCGTGCTCCATGAGGCAGTGCATGATCCCGCCGTCCTCGTCCACCTCCGGCAGCTTCCTCCAGATGAGCGGCGGCAGAGAGATGAGGACGGAAATGACCCAGAGCGCCGCTATGGTCACCGCGGCTCTCTGAGACGTGCGCTTTTGGGAGTAGGCCACAGCGTCCGTGATGGAACGGTAGCGGTCGTGGGCGATGGCGGCCAGGTGAAGGATGGAGCAGGTGCAGCAGGTGACATCCAGACCGAGCCACAGGTGGCACACGGCCGGGCCGAGCACCCAGGTCTCCTCCACGATGTAGACGATGCTGACGGGCATCACCAGCGCAGCCACCAGCAGGTCTGTGACCGCCAGGGAGCAGATCAGGTAGTTGGCTGGCTGGTGAAGCTTCTGCGTGACCACGATGGCTGTGATCACCATGGAGTTGATGATCGTCGTGGCTACAGCCAGAAGCGAGAGCATCAGACAGAGCAGGATCTTCCCGGTGCTCATCCCAACATCAGCGACATCGTACGGCTCCACCGCCGAGCAGTTGACTCGATCCATGGGTTAGAATGATCTTCTGGTGGAACCTGAGGAGCACAAGGGAAATCAAACACCCTGCAAACGGAACACATCATCATCATTCATTCATTCATTCATTATCTTCCGCTTTTATCCTCTATTAGGGTCGCGGTGGGGTTCCCCATGCCCATCCAGGGGAGAACGTCTCGGACGCTGGGCAGATAGACCCAGGACAGGGCGCCAATCTATCGCTGGGCACACACTCACTCACACAGACAGCTATTATAAGTAAATAAATGTAACAAAAATGTACTTCTTTTTGAAAAAAAGAACAATAAAAAAAATAGAAATATATATAGGGCGGCAAGGTGGTTTAGTGGTTGGCACGTTCTCCTCTCAGCGCTAGGGATTCCCGGTTCGAATCCCCATCTGGGTGGAGTTTCCATGTTCTCCCCGTGTCTGCGTGGGTTTCCTCCGGGTTCTCCGGTTTCCTCCCACAGTCCAAAAACATGGATCAAGTCAATTGAGTTCTCCAAATTGCCCCATATAGAGTGTGTCTGTGAGTGAGTGTGTGTCCAGAGATAGATTGGCGCCCTGTCCAGGGTGTATCTGTCCAGCGCCCGAGACGTTCTCCCCTGGATGCTCATGGGGAATCCCACCGCGACCCTAATAGAGGATAAAGCGGGAGATAATGAATGAATGAAAGAAATATGTTTGTGATCTGGTAACCAGCGAGTAAATGAGGTTTATGCTGCATCCATATTACTCTGATTAGTCTGACTAAAGACTTCAAACTTCAGAAGTTTAATACTGATATATAGAAGTTCATTCATCCATCCATTATCTTCCGCTTTATCCTCTATTAGGGTCGTGGTGGGGTTCCCCATGCCCATCCAGGGGAGAATGTCTCGGGCGCCGGGCAGATACACCCAGGACAGGGCGCCAATCCATCACTGGACACACACTCACTCACACTCTATATGGGGCAATTTGGAGAACTCAATTGACTTGATCCATGTTTTTGGACTGTGGGAGGAAACCGGAGAACCCGGAGGAACCCCACACGGACACGGGGAGAACATGGAAACTCCACCCAGATGGGGATTCGAACCAGGAATCCCTTGTGCTGAGAGGAGAACATGTTAACCACTAAGCCACCGTGCCGCCCATCATAATCATCATCATCGAAACTGCACGTGAACAGAAACGGATTGTATTTTTCAAGGTTCGATTCTCGTGGAAGTAGAGAAATGGTACTCGCTGCGAGAGGACCATTATTTTGTAATCAGGATCTGCATGGAATTCTTTCATACATGTCGTTATGTTTATGGTGGCTGATTGTTGTGACAAAATAATGTGCTGTTAACAATGAAGTCTTAAGAATGGAACCCCGTTTCCGGTTCTGCTGCCGTCTTTTATCGTCTCTCGCTCAGCTGGAAGGAAGAGCTCGCCGTTTGTCACAACAATTAAATGTCTTAATTCCGGTCTCTGGAGAATCTTCTGTACGGATCAAAATACGGAAATGATTTTCTTTCACTCATCAGGTTCTCACTGATGAGCATAACTATGTAATGTAACGCCATTA
Source organism: Corydoras sp. C115 (assembly GCA_019802505.1). Taxonomy (NCBI): domain Eukaryota; kingdom Metazoa; phylum Chordata; class Actinopteri; order Siluriformes; family Callichthyidae; genus Corydoras; species Corydoras sp. C115. The sequence continues at coordinate 2,865,333 of JAFMOC010000033.1, read as the reverse complement.
AATGTAGATGCCTCGTTGTTCCGTGTATATAATCTCCGTGTTTGGGTTGGGGGGGGGGGGGGTGAGTGGGTGAGATGAGTGGGTGGGATGAGTGGGTGACTCAAATGGTTTTAGTTTGCTGGTTTATGTGTTAAATAAGCATCTATCTGACCACTGACATGATGTATGACTACTGCTAATGCTGGGAACTACAACAACTATTACTTATAATTAATGCTAGTGCGGGGCGGCACGGTGGCTTAGTGGTTTAGCATGTTCTCCTCTCAGCGCTAGGGATTCCCGGTTCGAATCCCCATCTGGGTGGAGTTTCCATGTTCTCCCCGTGTCCGCGTGGGTTTCCTCCGGGTTCTCCGGTTTCCTCCCACAGTCCAAAAACATAGATCAAGTCAATTGAGTTCTCCAAATTGCCCCATATAGAGTGTGTCTGTGTAAGTGAGTGTGTGCCCAGCGATAGATTGGCACCCTGTCCTGGGTGTATCTACCCAGTGCCTGAAACGTTCTCCCCTGGATAGGCATGGGGAACCCGCTGTGACCCTAGTAGAGAGTAATTAAGCAGAAGATAATGGATGCATGGATGTAAGTGCATACAGGACTCTTATGTGTGAATAAGAATGGGACGCTATGCAAACTATTCAATGGTAAGGTTATGGTAATGGTAATGGTGGAGAACGTTTCGGGCGCTGGGCAGATACACCCAGGACAGGGCACCAATCCATCGCTGGGCACACACTCACACACACAGACACACTCTATATGGGGCAATTTGGAGAACTCAATTGACTTGATCCATGTTTTTGGACTGTGGGAGGAAACCGGAGAACCCGGAGGAAACCCACGCGGACACGGGTAGAACATGGAAACTCCACCCAGATGGGGATTCGAACCGGGAATCCCTAGTGCTGAGAGGAGAACATGCTAACCACTAAACCACCTTGCCGCCCAGGTTATTAACTCATATAATGAATCCCTATGTTAATTTAATAAAATAATATAATTCATCTGAAATCCTGTGCGGGTGGCACGGTGGCTTAGTGGTTAGCACGTTCTCCTCTCAGCGCTAGGGATTCCCGGTTCGAATCCCCATCTGGGTGGAGTTTCCATGTTCTCCCCGTGTCCACGTGGGTTTCCTCCGGGTTCTCCGGTTTCCTCCCACAGTCCAAAAACATGGATCATGTCAATTGAGTTCTCCAAATTGCCCCATGTAGAGTGTGTATGTGTGAGTGAGTGTGTGCCCAGCGATGGATTGGCACCCTGTCCTGGGTGTATCTGCCCAGCGCCCGAAACGTTCTCCCCTGGATGGGCATGGGGAACCCCACCGCGACCCTAATAGAGGATAAAGCGGGAGATAATGAATGAATGAATGAATGAATGAATGAAATCCTGTGCAACAAACTTGCCTGTAATTTCACATCACAATGTTGCGATGTTGTGAGAAGTCAGTCTTTTCTGTAGTATTAACAGCACAACAGCAATGAGTCACTCAATGAAGTGCACGTGGCCTCACGCGGTCGAAGGCACAATGCATGACATGCGCAAATTCAGTTGATTCACCATCTTTCACTCCCACACTAACCTTCAAAAAGTGTAAAGTAAAACTGCACTGATTATTATTGATGGCGGCCCAAAGCTCCAATCAGCAGACGCTGCGCCGGGGCGTTGTGTGTAATTGATCTTGCTGTAACATTACACTTTGTGCATTTTAATAAAATGCATGAGCAGAAAGGGCAGAACCTTGGATGCATCTCAAATGCTGAATGAACGACAGTGGAGTTATTAAAATTCATTCAAGTACCGGTCACCGAGGAGAACCGGACAGTGTATAATTCATCACGGTCATTTCAATATTTCATTTTTTATACCAGCTCGTTGGCGTCATTGGCGGAGACGTGTCACTCATTTGCCCAAAGTCGGGAAAATTACAACCAACCTGCCAAATTTTCATCAGGCTTTTATGACTTGGGGGCTGCGTTTCAGACTCCCTCCTTTAAACCTTTTACTTTTTATAGATCTGCTCTCACAACGCTTTAATTTGCCCATCTGTAATCTCACCCACCAGGCTTTTCATTAAAGACATTAAAACATGGTGCAGATATTAAACCAGACTATGGTGGTGTAGCGGTGAGCACATCCACCTCAGTGCTGGGGATCCAGGTTCGGTGGTTTCCTCCCACAGTCCATTTACATGGATTTAAGGTGAATTGGCTGCTCTAAATTGCCCCTATAGTGTGTTTCTGTGAGTGTGTGCCCAGCAATGGATTGGCATCTCAGGTGTATCTGCCCAGCATCTGAAATGTTCTCCCCTAGATGTGCATGGGAACCCCCTCCCCCATGACCTTAGTAGAGGATTAAGTGGAGGATAATGAGATGAGAACCAAAACTGTTAAAAAAAAAAAAAAATGATGTGTCTGTGAGGGTTCAGCGGGTTCTCCGGTTTCCTCCCACAGATAAAAGGTGAATTGGCTGCCCTAAAGGCCTGAACCCCTAGAGAACAAACCAAAGCGACAGTAGAACTGTATTATGTATTAAATCTTGATGCGATGTCATAAGTCCCTTTACCCAGGTGGTAGACATCCCAATACTCACACACACACACACACACACACACACACACACACACACACACACATATTATATATATATATATATATATATATATATATATATATATATATATATATATATATATATATATATATATATATATATTCCATCCATCCATTATCTTCCACTTTATCCTCTATTAGGGTCGCGGGGGGGTTCCCCATGCCCATTCAGGGGAGAACGTTTCGGGTGCTGGGCAGATACACCCAGGACAGGGCGCCAATCCATCGCTGGCCACACACTCACTCACTCACACAGACATACACACATACACACTCTATATGGGGCAATTTGGAGAACTCAATTGACTTGATCCATGTTTTTGGACTGTGGGAGGAAACCGGAGAACCCGGAGGAAACCCATGCAGACACTGGGAGAACATGGAAACCCCACCCAGATGGGGATTCGAACCGGGAATCCCTAGCGCTGAGAGGAGAACATGTTAAACACTAAGCCACCATGCCGCCCTATATATATATATTCTATCCATCCATTATCTTCCACTTTATCCTATATTAGGGTCGCAGTGGGGTTCCTCATGCCCATCCAGGGGAGAACGTTTCGGGCGCTGGGCAGATACACCCAGGACAGGGCATTTTGGGAATTCAGTTGACCTTCATTCATGTTCTTGAACTATGGGAGGAAACCGGAGAACCCTGAGGACACCCACACAGATATGGGGTGATATGTGTGTCTCAAGACCACCCTGGTCCTATTGGTCCTACCCCCCCACCCTATTAGTACATCCTTTATTTTGACTTTCATTATTAAACAGCTGCCTAAATCCGAAGCGACTGGACTCTGGAACATTGCAGTGATGTCCCACCTCGAGCAGGATGTTGAATGTCTTTTTCGGCGAGCTGTAATGAATGTAATTTCATCTGAAGCTGCAACAATGGTTTAGGTTTGTTTGTTTTTTTCAGCCGTCTACTTTAAAAACCTTGAATGTTTCACAAACGTCTGCAGCGATGTGAATTCAGCTCCATTTAATTACAGCATGTCGACAGACAATAGACCTGGCTGCTGTACACCTTCACAAAAAAGTCGATTCTGCAGCAAATCAGAGGCAAAAGGATGAATCTCAATGAAATCTAGAGAACTGATCCTCATCTCATTAAAACCTGACAAGATGAGCCATCTCTTAAAAGAGTTATAAATAGTGGGAGATATTAAGGAGGAAAAAGTCCCGTGTGGAGCAGGTTTGCAGTGTAGGGACTTCTCATCAGAGGGCACTTTCGCCCTCAGTGCTGGGGGTCCAGGTTTGAATCCCGATATGGGTGGAGTTTTCATGTTCTCTTTGTGTCCACGTGGGATTCCTCCAGGTTCTCCGGTTTCCACCCACAGTCCAAACATATGGACTCAATGTGAATTGGCTGCTCTAAATTGCCCCACAGTGTGTGTGTGTGTGTGTAAGTGTGTTTTTGTTAGTCCCCTGTTGGTTCTCTGTTCTCTGTTGGTCAGGAGCATCACAGAACAGGTATCATTTGGGTGGTGGATTGTTTATTGTCAGTTCTGCAGTGACACTGATGTGGTGAGGGGGTTTTTAATGTAGTTTCATTTCAAGATTCAAGAAAATTTTATTAACATTAATATCACGTGTTACATGAGATAGGAACCAAATTATGGGTCACGGACCTCGATTACCCCGATTTTTATTTTTATTTAAATTTTAATTTTGAAAAAGAAATGAGAATTACACATATCGCTATGTGAAATGTGAAATATAATATAGTATACCACTATGAGTATATAATATATATAATATACCACTACAAATATAAATAAAATATAGAATATTTAACTATAAAAATAATATATAAATATATGTATATACAGTATATTAAATAAATTTAAGAATATATATATACACACTATATATAAAAAGTAGTGTAGAATAGAATAGATATAAATATAGAATATTCTACACTATTTTTTATATATAGTTTATATATATATATATATATATATATATATATATATATATATATATATATATATATATATATATATATATATATATTCATTCATTCATTATCTTCCGCTTTATCCTCTATTAGGGTCGCGGTGGGGTTCCCCATGCCCATCCAGGGGAGAACGGCTCAGGCGCTGGGCAGATACACCAAGGACAGGGCGCCAATCCATCGCTGGGCACACACTCACACACACAGACACACTCTACATGGGGCAATTTTTGAGAATTCAATTGTCCTTGATCCATGTTTTTGGACTGTGGGAGGAAACCGGAGAACCCGGAGGAAACCCACGCAGACACGGGGAGAACATGGAAACTACCCAGATGGGGATTCGAACCGGGAATCCCTAGTGCTGAGAGGAGAACGTGCTAACCACTAAGCCACCGTGCCGCCTTTGTATATATATATATATATATATATATATATATATATATATATATATATATATATTCTTAAATTTATTTTTATTTACTGTATATACATTTCTCCACCTCAGTGACACTGCTGGGATAGGAATGATGCACCGACCAAATAATCCCTGCTCTGTGGTGCTACTATTGGGGGTTCTGACCATTAGAACAGAGTAAAGGAGACGTACACAGTATATACTGTAGAACACAAACAGATGGACTACAGTCTGGAATTGTAGAACTACAAAGTCCATCTTTACAGTAAGTGGGACTGTGTCTAATGACATGGTGTGTCCAGACTTTTGGCTGGTTCTTTATGTCTGGAACCACCTTCAGCAGATACCATTTTCAATCTGGAGGATTGAATTCTCGTCGTCTTCCTCATCTCCCGTCGAATTCACCTTCTCGCGGCCCTAAATATATTTAATCCTCATGTAATTTCAGTTTCTTCATCTCCTCTCCGAACAGCTGTCAACACTGGCACGAGGAAAAGTAAATAAAAGTCGCGAGTTTAACTAAACCCCCCGAACGGCGTCCCGCTTTGTGCCGGCAGCTCTGCATATCAATCAGGCCGGTTTATCATTCGCAGTACACCATTTATAGATGCTGCCATTAGTCTGTCAATCAGAACCACTCCCCACAAGTTTGGAAACTCATTTTGTGAAACACTGCGGCTAAAGCTTAACAAGAATACAAATTAAGCTAAGCAAGTAGCAAATCACGGAGAATCCAGCGTGTCTGATGCTAAGCCATGCCACTTAGTGGGATCACATCAGTGCGTCATCATCCTCTACTCACATCCTCCCGCCGATCATTCCACGTAATGGATCTGGAGCATGCGTCATGTGGCTTGGAGGCAAGGCACGGGGGGTGCTGGGGACCCGCTGCTTTTGCATGTGGACACAATATTTGCTTGGCCCGCCTTTGAGTCGCTTTGATTACGGCACGCATTCGCTGTGGGTTGCATTGATTTTTCTTCAGGATCCGTATTGATGATGGAGATTTGGACCACTGCACAAATTCTCCTCCAGCACATCCCAAAGATCCTCAGTGCGCTTCAGGTGGAGAACAATTCACATGCGAGAATGATGTTTCGTTCTTCCCAAACCACTCTCTCACAATTTGCGCCTGATGAATCCTGGCATCAGGAAGAAGAGATCCACTGATGAAAAAACACCCTGGTGTTTCAGTGTATTCAGGACAGCTGACCTCATAACATTGTAGAACCCTGACCCCACCGACTACACCACCCCGAGATCAGTTTTTTGGCCAGACGGTGTGTATACAACATTAAAAACCTGGATATATTTAATAAAAGTCTGAACAATCACCGGGCGGGTATCTGTATCTGTCCAGCGCCCGAAACGTTCTCCCCTGGATGGGCATGAGGAACCCCACTGCGACCCTAATAGAGGATAAAGTGGAAGATAATGGATGGATGGAATATATATATAGAGCAGCACGGTGGCTTAGTGGTTAGGATGTTCTCCTCTCAGCGCTAGGGATTCCCGGTTCGAATCCCAATCTGGGTGGAGTTTCCATGTTCTCCACGTGTCCACGTGGGTTTACTCCGGGTTCTTCGGTTTCCTCCCACAGTCCGAAAAACATGGATCAAGTCAATTGAGTTCTCCATATTACCCCAAATAGAGTGTGTTTGTCTTTGTGTGATAGATGGCGCCCTGTCCTGGTTGTATCTGCCCAGCGCCCGAAACGTTCTCCCCAGGATGGGCATTAGGAACCCCAGCGCGACCCTAATAGAGGATAAAGTGGAAGATAATGGATGGATGGATGTATAATCACAGAAGCTTTGAAAAGGAGCCGGGATTTGAATTTCTGCACAGACGCTGAAGGTCGACTGAAAAACATCTCACGTTGTGATTTCCGACGTCGCTCTCGAGTCTTTCACGTGAAAGCGAAATAAGGACAAAAGCAGCATGTCCACACCTCATGAAAGGAGCAGCTGTTACATAATTCTGACGCCGCTGCTCCCTCATTCACAGGATTTGCATAGAGGCGGGATTGTGGATCTCCTCCCCGATACGTCCCACCTCCCTCGATATTAACAGGCACATCCAATTTCCCCCGACTTTGAAATCCCTGGACATTTAGCCTGCGAGTGACTTTCTCCTCGAAGAAGCCCGTCATTCACTGTGAATAAATCGGCTGAAACCTTCACCTTCCCTCGCTTGGCTTTTTTCCTGGACGAATTATTTGTTCAATCAGAGAGCACTTATCCCACCGTGCTGTATTCAGACTTGTTTTTGTCCTCTGTCATAAGTGTTCTCCATTCGCACCGACTGCACCGGCGTCATAAACAAATCGAAGGAAATTGCCAAAGACCCGACTTCTGCCGGATTGAATTGCTAAATACAATTTAAGCTCCTGCTACACATCCTCACCCCGATTAAAATGCCCGAGACCATGAATATACATGTCTGCAATACGGAATTACAGCCATGTCCTCTAGCAGTCAGTGGGCCGGTAAACTTCTAATAAACTATGTCAGCTCACATTTGTCACAGATGGACCGGGGTGGGATTTATCTCTTCGCTCAGCTAAAGGTTATTGTGTGAAACTGCACATGGTGGCTGCTTAAGCGTCTTACATTAGAACTTAAACCAAAGCAGCCGTGATGTTTGGATGCGGTCCAATTCAAACACTACAGTCCTTTGTAGCACGTCACAGGGACGGGTGTGTGGCAACGGCATCACTGCAAAAATACAACCTTAACAAGTCAGAAAGCTGAAAAACGCACATCTCAAAGATTCCCAATGGAGTTCGGGTCTGGACTCTGTCATGGACGATCTCGTGCTCCCTGAACCACTCTTTTACAATTCGAGCTTGATTAATCCTGCCGTTTGAAACATGTCCGTGTCATCAGGAAGAACAGATCCACTGATGGAAGAACCTGGTGGTTTAGTATGTTCTAAGAACATACTGTCGCAATACCAAGTATCCAGGGTGAACACAAAGGAACCCACTGATGACCTAATTAAGACGACTGTCTATTTATTTATTTATTTATTTATTTTTTATTTTTTTTTATTTTATTTATTTGAGTTCGGGTCTGGACTCTGTGATGGACGATCTCATGCTCCCTGAACCACTCTTTTACAATTCGAGCTTGATTAATCGTGCCGTTTGGAATATGTCCGTGTCATAAGAAAGAACAGATCCACTGATAGAGGAACCTGGTGGTTTAGTATGTTCTAAGTACATACTGTAGCAATACCAAGTATCCAGGGTGAACACAATGACCCGTCACTGATGACCCGATTTAAGACGTCTGTCTTTTTATTAGTTTTTTTATTTTATTTATTTTATTTATTTGAGTTCGGGTCAGGGCGGCACGAATGAATGAATGATAATGAATAATGAATGAATGAATGAATGAGTTCAGGTGTGGACTCTGTGATGGGCGATCTCATGCTCCCTGAACCACTCTTTTACAATTCGAGCTTGATTAATCCTAGCGTTTGGAATATGTCCGTGTCATCAGGAAGAACAGATCCACTGATGGAGGAACCTGGTGGTTCAGTATGTTCCAAGTACATACTGTCGCAATAGCAAGTATCCAGGGTGAACACAAAGGAACCCACTGATGACCTAATTAAGACGATTGTCTATTTATTTGTATTAAGCAAGGTCAAGGTTATACGTCCTCCACCGTCATCGAGAACAAAAAACTCGGGGAAAAAATACGGGAGCATTTGCAGAAACACTTGTTCAGATGTGTGAGTGAAACAGGATCTGTCTCAGTGAGTCAAGGGCCCTTTGGGTGCTGAGCTGGAGGAAAAACCGCAAGCTTTAAGCAACCGGACAGCAGTGAAGCGAGGCTTCTGGAAAGGTTCATTCCATTACCAACATCCAGCGTTCGTACGTCTGTGTGAGTCAGAGTGAGAACCTACTAAAGACAGCCTCCGACCCAGACGCAGGTCATACTGTAGAAGGTTTTTACTGACAATATCCAGAATACAAATGGGTTGGAAAGTGAATTTCAGTTCCTTGTCGCAGCTGCTTTGTGAGAAGTCTGCAGGTTTTATTCTTGTTTGGTTCCGTTGGCAAGGCAACGTATTCCGATGCCGTTAAGCTGCTTCACTAAATTGCTTTCAGAGGGCGCAACCTCTCAGCTGTATGCCGGAAAAAATAAACTCACCCTCAGCCTTCAGTAAAAGGCCACGAGGCCAACGCTTACTCTTTCATCAGAACCTTTCGCACAGCGAGTGGAGATCTAACGATTACAGACGCAGCAGCTGTAGAACAGGTGAACCTTGTTTCACCTACTGTATAGATGCATACTGTAGTTCTGACTCTGTGGTGGGGCGCCGTGTCGCCCTGTATTCAAATTCATTCATTCATCCATTATCTTCCGCTTTATCCTATATTAGGGTCGTGGTGGGGTTCCCCATGCCCATCCAGGGGAGAACGTCTCGGGCGCTGGGCAGATACACCCAGGACAGGGCACCAATCCATCGCTGGGCACACACTCACTCACACAGACACACTCTATATGGGGCAATTTGGAGAACTCAATTGACTTGATCCATTTTTTGGACTGTGGGAGGAAACCGGAGAACCCGGAGGAAACCCACACAGACACGGGGAGAACATGGAAACTCCACCCAGATGGGGATTCGAACCGGGAATCCCTAGTGCTGAGAGGAGAACGTGCTAACCACTAAGCCACCGTGCCGCTGAATTAAAATTATATAGTGAAAATATTGCAATTAAATATATATACTAATCAGCACGGTGGCTTAGTGGTTAGCATGTTCTCCTCTCAGCACTAGGGATTCCCGGTTCGAATCCCCATCTGGGTGGAGATTCCATGTTCTCCCCGTGTCTGTGTGGGTTTCCTCCAGGTTCTCCGGTTTCCTCCCACAGTCTAAAAACATGGATCAAGTCAACTGAGTTCTCCAAATTGCCCCATATAGAGTGTGTCTGTGTGAGTGAGTGTGTGTCCAGCGATAGATTGGCGCCCTGTCCTGGGTGTATCTGCCCAGCGCCCAAAACGTTCTCCCCTGGATGGGTATGGGGAACCCCACCGCGACCCTAATAGAGGATAAAGCGGAAGATAATGAATGAATGAATGAATAATCTAATCAGGCGTGTGAGGAATGATGAGGCCTATCCCAGCATTCATACAGCAGCAGCAGTTGAGACACCCTGGAGAGGTTGCCAGTCTATCGCAGCTGATCTCACTGCAATATGTAAATAAATCTGAGAAACACGGCGTCCCTGCAGGATTATTCATTCATTCATTCATTCATTATCTTCCGCTTTATCCTATATTGAGGTCAATGTTCTTTAAATGTGCATGTTGTGTGTTCTGTCTCATTATCTTCCATTTAATCCTACACTATGGTCATGCTGGAGGAGGGGTTCCTCCTGCTCATCCAGGGGAGAACATGTTAGTTGCTGGGTAGATACAATCAGGACAGAGTGCCAATCCATCGCTGGGCAAACACTCACCCAAACAGACACACACAAACAACATGGGGCAATTTGGAGAGTTTGATGTTTTCCTCAAACACCAATTATACAGATTTGTATAAACACACACACACACACACACACACAATAATTTATATATATTTTTAGTTATTAGATTAATGTTTTAAAGCCAAACTTTGTACTTACACACACATTCCGGGTAACAGGATCCATTCAGATTCAATTCATCTGGCGTCTTAAAATCTGCCCCTGGTTATTAAAATGTAAAAGCCCCTGAGCTCTGACTTTAAAATGCATTTCATGAATTATGTATGTAGGGATAATTAAAGGGGTGAGTTCCGTAAAAAAAAAAAAAAAAAAAAAACACAGAGTGCAAATTAAGGGAGCGTTCCAAATTAAAAGGCTTTGTATCGTTTGAAGAGTTTAGGAAACAACATTTTGGTCGTTTTATTGCTCGTCTCAGCGTGAGAGTGATGAATAAAAGGATGATTTAGGATTTATACTCAAGGATTCATTCAGTCGCCGTGTGAATGAATAAAAAAAAAGTATTGGGGAAAGTCAGAGCTGATATGGAATGAGAACGCAGGAACAGCTGGCGGTACGGTGCTGTGCTTTTACTCTCGTTTGATTTTCTGGGTTCCGGTCTGAAATGCCGGTCAGTCGTCTCCGCCGCACGCCGGCGTGTGCTGCGATGAGCTCAGTCGGGGATCCCAGATGTCTCGGCCTCGCTCAGTTATTCAGCAGAACACGGTTTCTAAATGTACTTTGTGCAATAGATGCAGCTAATTTAAGCCGACCGGCTCACGAGCCGCACACAGCGCCAGAGTTTCCATGAACATTTAATACCGGAGGCGTTACAGTGAATTAACCGAGGATAATGAATTAATTAGTTTGTTTTTAAAGGGATCTTAACAATATTAGCTGTATTGCTAATGGCCAGATCTAGCAGATGGTTAGAACCAATTAGAACCCTGGTAATTAGAGCTTTTTCAGCCGGAATGTATTGCTTAGGATTTTACGATTTTGTTAGAATGAGAACATAGCGTACATGTGTTTGTGTTCAGAAGTAAAAGATCAGTGTGTGGGTGGTGTGTGTGTGTGTGTGTGTGTGTGTGTGTGTGTGTGGAGGGGGTTTGAATTGTTTACTCTGGAGTTCAGCTTTGGCAAAAGAAAAGCACAGGTGCCTTTTGGTTCTGGATTTAAAGTTGGGTTTTCAGAAGGTTCTAATCCTGCAGGGACTAGGGATTCCCAGTTCGAATCCCCATCTGGGTGGAGTTTCCATGTTCTCCCCGTGTCTGCGTGGGTTTCCTCCGGGTTCTCCGGTTTCCTCCCACAGTCCAAAAACATGGATCAAGTCAATTGAATTCTCAAAAATTGCCCCATATAGAGTGTGTCTGTGTGAGTGAGTGTGTGCCCAGCGATGGATTGGCGCCCTGTCCTGGGTGTATCTGCACAGCGCCAGAAACGTTCTCCCCTGGATGGGCATGGGGAACCCCACCGCGACCCTAATAGAGGATAAAGCGGGAGATAATGAATGAATGAATGAAGGAACACAGTTGGACATGAGGAGAACGGAGACCTGGATGGAACCTGGATCCCCAGATCAGATTCATAGACGAACATGCTAAGCACTACGCCTCCATGCTGCCCTGCGTTTTTTCCCTTTGGTTGACTGTTTAAGAGCGTATATTCATTAAACACGACCAGCGAATGGAAACGAAAAGAGCCACCGTCACAGAGCTGATCAGACAAAGTCAATTTTCTGAACTAATGTGAGGACAGAAGGTGAGACTGAAAAGCCACTGCAGTGGGAACGTGTGATGGAGGTGGTGTAAAATGACCAGAGTAATTGCAGGTCAGAGTTGAATTAAATGGCACGGCTGCTCTTTGACCCGGGCTAATGTGCAGAATAACGGGAGACATCACCTTAAACCAGTGCTTCTCAAATAGTGGGGCGTCTGGAGGGGGCGCATAACAAGATATCACAGAGCAAGCGATATTAAGTGTACTGAACAAACCCTCAAGATACAACATGGAAAAATATTTAACAGAGATGAGGAGAGAAAGACGGAGAGAGACGAAGATAACGAGAACAACAAAAATTTGTTAAAACGAGGAAAGTGTATGTAGCGCCTGGCTTCACTGTAAATGTAACTTCACTGTAACGAAGGTGGAGACGAAGAAAGACCGGCGTGTCTGCTGCGTCTTTAATTGTTGGCAGCGGACAGCGTGAAGCCAAATAAATGAAGGCGTCATTTAAAGACATTACACCCCAATCACACTGATAAAGCGTTTGAGTTTTTAATCATAAACGTGACGCGTATAACCAGCGATCATCCTGCGTTATGAGAGCTGCTTCAGAAAAGCTGTGCTGCAAAACGGGCGCGTTGTAGACAGTAGTTCTGACTTCCTCAAAAAAAAAAAAAAAAAAAAAAAAAAAAAAAAAAAAACAGCACAAATTGTTGTATTCATTTTTGTTTTGTAGGTTAAAGTTAATAAATTGTGCTCCTGAATTAATGCTGATGAATTTGAATGTATTATTATTTATTGATTTTATTTCATTTATTTTTTCATTTTTTTCAGTATCAAATGCCAGTCAGTTCAAAAATGTTTCTAGTTTAAATAAGGATTTCATTCGTTTCTGTTACAAACTAAAAAACAAAGTTAATCAAATGATTCTTTGTTCTAAGTTGATCTATATTTCTTTCTTTTTTGTTTTCTTTATTGTCAATAAGGATACATTGCTATAAAAGAGGTGAACTTAGAACAAATTTATAGACAAATCATACTACAGTGGGCGTGTAAGAATTCTTTTTCATCCCATTTTGTCATGTACGGAAGGGGGGGGTGAGGTGAGTGTGTGTGTGTGTGTGTGTGTGTGTGTGTGTGGGGGGGGGGGGGGGGCGCAAAAAGTTTTCTTCTTCCTAGGGGGGCTTAACAGAAAATAATTGAGAAGCACTGCCTCAAACAGAAACCTACTTTAAAACGCTCCATGTTAAAGAGCACGTTCCCTGTAGTGTGTAGCTGGGTGACGACTCTGCACTGTGTGATTGTTCTGTGCGTTTGGGTTCTCGTCAGAGGTTTCATCAAGATTCCTTACCATGTCTGAACCTTATTATATCCCATTCTATATTTCAGTCTGTGATTATAGGCGATGCATGGACTGAGGGAAGCAGCTTAAGGGAATCAAATTGTGCTGGAAACTAAAACAATATATAATCAAGCAGCAGCAGGTTGCAGTGAGAACACAGAACCACCGTCAGCAGATTTCTTTCAACCAATTATCGGCGGCAAATTATGACATTCAAACATCTGTGTGTTAAAGTCGGGGAAATGACCACGGTGCCCAAAGCCGTCTGCAAACCGTGATCTGCACCGAAAATAACTATGTGAGCATGTGAGCAGAGGGCTGATAAACTACGGCCGATGCCTCGGGTGCATTTCATATATTTCTTCATGATACATTTTCAACTCGTTAATCTTGAAAATGAATGACTTTTTAATTGAACTGGTTATTAGCAAGGGGCACAGTGGCTTAGTGGTTAGCACGTTCTCCTCTCAGCGCTAGGGATTCCCGGTTCAAGTCCCCATCTGGGTGGAGTTTCCATGTTCTCCGCGTCTGCGTGGGTTTCCTCCGGGTTCTCCAGTTTCCTCCCACAGTCCAAAAACATGGATCAAGTCAATTGAATTCTCCAAATTGCCCCATATAGTGTGAGTGTGTGCCCAGTGATAGATTGGCACCCTGTCCTGGGTGTATCCGCCCAGCGCCCGAAATGTTCTCCCCTGGATGGGCATGGGGAACCCCCCCCCGGGACCCTAATATAGGACAAAGCGGAAGATAATGAATGAATGAATGAATGAATGAATGGTTATTAGCACCACGCTCTAATCTACAGCAGAATGTTGACGTGATATTAATTTGTCATTACTGTAATTGTTTTTGGGCTGGAGGGTTTTTTGGAGGAACCCTGAACCGGGACTAAACGGACACAATCCCACCCACAACACCTTTCATTCATTCATCCATTATCTTTTGCTTTATCCTCTATTAGGGTCGCGGTGGGGTTCCCCATGCCCATCCAGGGGAGAACGTCTCGGGCGCTGGGCAAATACACCCAGGACAGGGTGCCAATCTATCGCTGGGCACACACTCACTCACACAGACACACTCTATATGGGGCAATTTGGAGAACTCAATTGACTTGATCCATGTTTTTGGACTGTGGGAGGAAACCGGAGAACCCGGAGGAAACCCACATGGACACGGGAAGAACATGGAAACTCCACCCAGATGGGGATTCAAACCGGGAATCCCTAGTGCTGAGAAGCCACCCTGCCGGCCTTATATATATATTTTCTTTATTTTGTTTTACTTTATCCATTCGTAAATCCAAACTTTTTGTAAATTCAAATTTTTAACTTTCTGTAAAACCGTGTATAACTACACATGTGACTAATAAATTTGATTTGATTAGAATTTTAGGCTAGGGCGTACGGTGGCTTAGTGGTTGGCATGTTCTCCTCTTAGCGCTAGGGATTCCCAGTTCAAATCCCCATCTGGGTGGAGTTTCCATGTTCTCCCCGTGTCCATGTGGGATTCCTCCGGGTTCTCCGGTTTCCTCCCACAGTCCAAAAACATGGATCAAGTCAATTGAGTTCTCCAAATTGCCCCATATAGAGTGTCTGTGTGTGTGAGTGTGTGTCCAGCGATAGATTGGTGTCTTGTCCTGGGTGTATCTGCCCAGCGCCCGAAACGTTCTCCCCTGGATGGGCATGGGAACCCACCCCCACCCTAATATAGGACAAAGTGGAAGATAATGAATGAATGAATTAGTGTCGGCTAAGTTTTCATGATTAGCATGTTCTCCTCTCAGCGCTGGGGATCCAGGTTCAAATATCAATCTGGGTGGAGTTTCCATGTTCTCCCCGTGTCTGCGTGGGTTTCCTCCGGGTTCTCCGGTTTCCTCCCACAGTCCAAAATCATGGATCAAGTCAATTGAAAACTCAAAATTGCCCCATATAGAGTGTGTCTGTGTGAGTGAGTGAGTTTTTATGGACTCTGATTTGGTCACAGAAAGGGGTTTTTACCGTTTATTGTAATAAAAATGATGTCAGTTATTCACCTAAAAGATGCTTAAACATTTTATCAATGCGTTTTTAGAAACCCTAAATCCACTCCGAGACATGTTGAGAATGTGTGTGAATGCCGGCTTGAGGAGGGTTCAACAAAAAGTTCTGAATAACGCTGCTTTTGTCAAGAGTGTATATTGTGCACTTGATTTGTCACTGTTGCGTAACTGCAATAAATGAATAAAACTTCAGTCTTCACATTGAAAAAGGGAACAAAGGCTGCAAGGATCAGTTAGCAGACTCTTCACCAAGCAGGCTCCCACACACACACACACACACACACACACACACACACACACACACACACACACACACACACACACACACACACACACACACACACACACAGAGCGCAAATGTGTGGGAGGAATTATTGTCTTAAGAGAGTGCTGGTGCAAAAGGGTACAGCTGATCTGCCAATCAAAGATGAAACATCAGGGGCTTGCAACAGGTCACAGCACTCCCTACACCAGAATTACAGAACCAGTTAAAAGGTTGGACACGCCCCTTTTTGCTCCACTCACTATGTTCTCAGTTCCACGTCCCGTAAAGATGGACTTTGTAGTTCTACAATGACAGACGGCGGTCCATCTGGTTCTGACCTAGGGGGTGTATTGTATAATACAATCTGTATTCGTTATTAATCAGCAAATTCAGCACAAGTGACCCTGCTGCTACAATTCCAACATCTATGAGAAACATTAAGGACACGGCGGCGCTTGGAAACCTGCCACACGGCATAGGAAATCAGAGATGCTAATAATAAGCGGAGATGACTCGAGTCGTATCGCTGACACATCATCCTTCACTGCGGGACTCAAACGTTTAACGCATGTTGTGGCATCCTGACCTTGTGAGATGAACTATAGAGACGTGTTGCCAGCAGCAGTGAATGGAGCGCAGCTAATTCATCATTGTCTGCAGCCCAAGGCTGTTATCTGTCATCAGTGAGGGAGTGTGTTTGCTCTTAACATGCATCTTAATGTGCTTCCTCAAACTTCCTCCATGCCCCCATGGGGGAGCGTCTTGCCAATCCTCACATAATCCGCGTTTTTAAGCACCCAAGTAAATTTATCAAAAGCTTTTTGTTTCGAAGTCTAAATAAGGGATCCATCCACCCATCCATTCATTATCTTCCACTTAATCCTCCACTAAAATCGTCGGGGGGGGGGGATGAACATCCAGGGGAGAACGTTTCGGGCACAGGACAGATACACCCAGGACCGTTATGGGGAAGTGTAGTTGGGTGGGGCCACACCTACTCTAGCACGCCCTTTCAGGCACATCTGGGGTTAATGGGCAATCAGGCAGCACTCTATTTATAGAGCTAGGAGAGTTAGCCTGTTGCCAGTTGGTCTCCTCGTTTGAGAACCTGGTAAGGCTCTCCATGTGGCTACTACACTGGGGTTTTGCTACTGTGTCTTCTGCCCTGTTAGACTGAGTCTGGTGAGGAGGCCTAGCCTCTTGCCTGAGTCTCTGCGCCCTACTGCGCCCTTTTGTTACAGGATTGAAGCAGGCCCTGTTGCATCTGGGTTGGATTTCCACCCTCTACCGTGGGACAATCGGGAACGGGTCCCTGGACTCCTCCGTATTGGGCTCAAACCCGTTGGACTCTCAGTACCACAGACCCGTATTTATTTTGTGTTTTCTTCGGTGGGTTTCATGTTATAGTAGTGTTTTTGTGTGCGATCTGTCTCGTCTGATTTTCCGAGTAGGGTCCCAAACCATTATCGGGATCTTAGTGATCACTAACAAGGATAGGACATTGTTTTATTCACATTTATATAGACACAATTTAGACTGTGGGAGGAAACCGAAGAACCCAGTGAAAACCCGCATGGACATGGGGAGAACGTGGAAACTCCACCCAGATCGGGATTCGAACCTCAGGGCGCGGTAGCTCAGTGGGTAGGACATTGGGCTATTAAGCTGAAGGTTGAGGGTTCAAATCCCAGGTCCACTGAAGTTACCAGTGTGGGTCCTTGAGTAAGACCCTTAACCCTCCTTTCTCCAGAGATGTTGTGATGAACCCTGTGCTCACCTTGTAAGTCGCTTTGGATAAAAGCATCTGCTAAATGACCAAATGTAATGAAATGTAAATGTAACCTGCTGTGTACAATGTACCAAGAAGTGATTGGGGTTAGGGGCCCTGCCCAAGCGCACTTCAGCCAGAGTAATTGGTGAGACCAGGAATTGAACCAGGGTTTCTTAACACCACGCCCAGTTGCCACAGAAATTACACCTGAATTAAAGTTGGGATGGGCAGCATGGTGGCTTAGTGGTTAGCACGTTCGCCTCTCAGAGCTAGGGATTCCCGGTTCGAATCCCCATCTGAGTGGAGTTTCCATGTTCTCCCCGTGTCTGCGTGGGTTTCCTCCAGGTTCTCCGGTTTCCTCCCACAGTCCAAAAACATGGATCAAGTCAATTGAATTCTCAAAACTGCCCCAAATAGAAAGTGTCTGTGTGAGTGAGTGTGTGCCCAGCGATGGATTGGCACCCTGTCCTGGGTCTATCTGCCCAGCGCCCGAGACGTTCTTCCCTGGATGGGCATGGGGAACCCCACCGCGACCCTAATAGAGGATAAAGCGGGAGATAATGGATGAATAAAGTTGGGATGGCTTAAGGAAAACAGTTCCTCCTAGTGTCTCGGCATGGTCAGTCCTCTAGAGTCAGGACCAGATCAGTAAGCACTCTTTTTTTTAGATTTTATTTGATTTATTTTGTACAGGGTTCTCCCCGACTAACAATCCTATTCTTGCAAGACAAGGCTGAGGTTTGGACATGGCGTTCAGGGTAGTACTTCTACATCCAACTCAGCAGCTCCTCTGGGTAATTATAATGCTTATACACAAAACTGCCGCCAAATGTTTTCCATTTGAACCTTTTGTCCCTTCATTGGTAGGAAACTAATCAATAACGCCCTCAATATGGCAGCCAACTGCATCGTTCTCCAGGGATCACAGACCCAGGTTCAGGTCACAATACCAGATGGTGAAATCGATTCTTTTTTTTTGCTTTTCTTTCCGTTTTCAGAAAACAAGTTTCCATTGTGGTGCACATTGCCTTCCGTAGAACCTCACATTGTTATCTGAGGCTTGTGTGCTGCTGCTATTATACACACTGCACTGAATTAATGCATTCACAATATGATACACAGATGATATCGGTATAATTAGAGCACATACACAATTTACAGGGACAGAAGGTCCGACGTCTAATGGCAGTATTGAATGGCAGTAACTTATATCGTTCTTTCATCTCTTTAATCTTCCATCTGTGATGTATTCGTGAAGCATGGCTTGCTTTCGTTTCTGGATTTTGCTCCTTAGCCTTGAGAGTGATAGATGTAGCCAAGTTCTCTCATTCCAAGACGTGTCTTTATTCTCGTGTTATTATTCCCTAACATAGCAAGGTTCTTACAAAAGACTGGACTGTACAAGGACCTGTGAAGATGGATGCTACTGTAACAAGCATCAGATAAAACATCAGAAAACATTGTTTCATGTATATTTACATTTACATTTAGTCATTTAGCAGACGCTTTTATCCAAAGCGACTTACAAATGAGAACACCATAAGTTATGGAGAAAACCAACTATGCTGTAAATTCATCAAACCTGATTGTTATTTGATGCTGCCCCCCCCCCCTTTTTTTTTTTTTTTTTTTTTTTTTTTCTCTCTTTACAACAGGTATTTGTTAAAGAGATGCGTCTTCAGTAGTTTCTTAAAACTGTTTAGTGATTCTGCCTTACGGACAAAGTTGGGAAGAACGTTCCACCATTTTGCAGTGGTGAACCCCACGGAGTGAGAATCAGCTCCTCGGTGAGGTGGAACCGCCAGGCGGCGATCATCACTGGAGCGAAGTGAGCGAAGTGAACTTATCTTTTGAAAAGATAGAGTGAAGGTAGGAGGGGGAAGATCCAGAAATGGTTCTGTAGGCCAGAGTCAGTGACTTGTACTGAATGCGAGCAGCTACAGGAAGCCAATGGAGGGAAGTGAGTAATGGAGTGACATGAGTTCTTGGGGGTTAAACACGAGTCGGGCTGCAGAGTTTTGAATCAGTTGAAGAGGTCTGATTGTGGAAGCTGAGATACCGGCAAGTAGCGCATTACAATAATCAAGCCGGGATAGGACGCGGGCTTGAACAAGCAGATGGGTAGCATGTTCAGTCAAAAAGGGTCTTATCTTCTTTATGTTGTAAAGAAGGAATCTGCAGGAACGGATGTATATACTGTACATTCTATATTATTACTTTGGATTGAACTTTATAGATTATATGAAGGGTGGTGTAGTGGTTCGCACGTTCACCTCTCAGTGCTGGGGATCCAGGTTCGATTCGCAAAATGTCCTCTCGTGTCTAAAATGTTTTTTTTTCAGGTTATCTGTCTGTCCACAGTCCAAAAACATTGATTCAATGTGAATTGAATGGTTTCAATTGCCCCTATATACTGTGTGTGTGTCTCTGCAAGTGTGTGTCCAGCAATCGATTGGTGCCCCGTCCTGGGTATATCTGCTTAGGTTAAAAATTATTGGGGTTTTTTTATATTCTTTTTCTACTATTATTTTTCAGGTTCACTAACAACACATTTCTGCCCCCTGTGCAGTTGCTGTCTGCATGACGTGTGACTCCAGCCGTTACCAGCTCGTCTCTATTCAATAAATACGCTTCAAAACACGGTGGCTGCAGTCCAAATGATGCCACGTGCTGGAGAAATTCTATAGAAATACCATTCTGAACATGGCAGACAAATCCACTCGTACAGAACCACTCTTATCACATGGCGTGATAACTTTGGGTAAAATGTATGTTAGCTACGAACAAAACTAAAAGCTCAGCGGAAGAAGACGAACGCCTGAAGAAAAACAAAGTTGGAGCAGCTTTATCAAAACAGGTGGAGCGGACACAGCAGCAGTTCAGGATATTACAAAAGCAGGTTTAGAATGATGGCATGCATTATGTTCGGAGGTGCATGTCACAGCAGGAGCTTTTTATTTATCTAGAAGATGGAATTTACTCGTAATCCACCTTCATGCTGTGAGGTCTGCACCACTGTGCCACCTTTATATAATACACCATATACAATAAGATCTACCATACTGTACAGACATACATTCATTCATTATCTTCCGCTTTATACTATATTATGGTCGCGGTGGGGTGTGGTTACCACGTTCCCCTCTCAGCGCTAGGGATTCCCGGTTCGAATCCCAATCTGGGTGGAGTTTCCATGTTCTCCCCGTGTCCGCGGGGGTTTCCTCCAGGTTCTCTGGTTTCCTCCCACAGTCCAAAAACATGGATCAAGTCATTTGAGTTCTCCAAATTGCCCCATATAGAGAGTGTCTCTGTGTGTGAGTGTGTGCCCAGCGATGGATTGGCGCCCTGTCCTGGGTCTATCTGCCCAGCGCCCGAAACGTTCTCCCCTGGATGGGCATGGAGAACCCCACCGCATCCCTACTAGAGGACAAAGCGGGAGATAATGAATGAATGAATGGTCGCGGTGGGGTTCCCCATGCCCATCCAGGGGAGAACGTTTCGGGCGCTGGGCAGATACATCCAGGACAGGGCGCCAATCCATCGCTGGGCACACACTCACTCACACAGACACACTCTATATGGGACAATTTGGAGAACTCAATTGACTTGATCCATGTTTTTGGACTGTGGGAGGAAACCGGAGAACCCGGAGGAAACCCACGCGGACACGGGGAGAATATGGAAACTCCACCCAGAAGGAGATTCGAACCGGGAATCCCTAGCGCTGAGAGGAGAACATGCTAACCAGTAAGGCTCCATGCCGCCCACTGTACATATAGTACCAGTCAAAAGTTTGGACACACCTCCTTTTTGCTCCACTTATTGTCCATGTTCTCAGGTCCACTTTCTGTAAAGATGGACTTTGAAGGTCCACAGTTCTAGTCTGTAGTCCATCTGTTTGTGTTCTACAGTGCATACTGTGTACTCTGTTCTCTAATGATCAGAACCCCAATAGTAGCACCACAGAGCAGGGGTTATTTGGTTGGTGCATTATTCCTATCCCAGCAGGTGGATCCTCAGGTGGGAAATGAAACTACACTAAAACCCCCCTCACCACATCAGTGTCACTGCAGAACTGAGAATAAACAATCCACCACCCAAATGATACCTGTTCTGTGATCAATAGGGAACATAGAACCAACAGACGAGAACAAACTAACAAAACAAAGAACACTGAAGGACCACAGAGTGTAATTCTAAAACTACAAAGTCCATTTATATGATATGTGGAGGAAGCAGGACGGGGGCGGGTCGAAACTTTTGACTTGTACTATATGTGCTTATATAATAAATCCAGTTATTAATAATTAAATAACACCTTTAATATTAACCTGTATGAACTGTAATAAGCACTGATTCTGGCGGGTGATGTATTTTTAGGAAAGCGATGATTCGGCTCCGGACTCCTGACACCGCTGTAATGAAGGATATTTGAATCTCAGGCAACTGTAAATAATTGAAGACTTAACGCGCGGTTGTTGACCTAATGTGTATTATTGCATCATTAGTTTTACGTGTTATATACACGTGCTAAATCAATTTTAATGTCAATACAAACGGCATGTTTGACAGCTATGACAGCAATGATTTAATCTTTTCATTTACTGAACGCTCGAGGCCAACATTCGTTGATGTTCAGGTCATTTCTTTAAATGTGAGAATGTTGCCACTGAGGGGAAAAAAAACACCAAAAAAAACACCAAACTGTACAAACAGTTCATCCTCAAAAAGCATTGCAATAACAGCATCAGTTATAAGTACACTGCTCTGCTTTTGTAACAATACAGATATTCATTCATCCATCCATTATCTTCCACTTTATCCTCCATTAGGGTCGCGGGGGGGGGGTTCCCCATGCCCATCCAGGGGAGAACGTTTCGGGGGCTGGGCAGATACACCCAGGACAGGGCGCCAATCTATCGCTGGGCACACACTCACTCACACACACACTATATGGGGCAATTTTCATTCATTCATTCATTCATTCATTATCTCCCGCTTTATCCTCTAGTAGGGTCGCGGTGGGGTTCCCCATGCCCATCCAGGGGAGAACGTTTCGGGCACTGGGCAGATAGACCTAGGACAAGACGCCAATCCATCGCTGGGCACACACACACTCACATATACATACAGACATACACACTCTATATGGGGCAATTTTGAAAAATCAATTGACTTGATCCATGTTTTTGGACTGTGGGAGGAAACCAGAGAACCCGGAGGAAACCCACGCGGACACGGGGAGAACATGGAAACTCCATCCAGATGGGGATTCGAACCTAGTGCTGAGAGGAGAACATACTAACCACTAAACCACCGTGCCGCCCACCAATACATTCATTCATTCATTATCTCCCGCTTTATCCTCTAGTAGGGTCGCGGTGGGGTTCCCCATGCCCATCCAGGGGAGAACGTCTCGGGCGCTGGGCAGATAGACCCAGGACAGGGCGCCAATCCATCGCTGGGCACACACTCACTCACACAGACACACTCTATATGGGGCAATTTTGAAAACTCAATTGACTTGATCCATGTTTTTGGACTGTGGGAGGAAACCGGAGAACCCGGAGGAAACCCACGCGGACACGGGGAGAACATGGAAACTCCACCCAGATGGGGATTCGAACCAGGAATCCCTAGTGCTGAGAGGAGAACATGCCAACCACTAAGCCACCGTGCTGCCCACCAATACAGATAAATACATTTTAAATATAAATAAAAAATATCTTTAGGTACCTGCTTGACGACTGTGGGTTGAAATGGCAATCTGCCAAAGTCAGAGCACCTGGTAAGTGACATGCTGATTGGTTTATTGCACATTACACACAACACACACCCATGAATTATAAAAGGAATAATTACTTTAGGTGCCATGATGGTGTAGTGGTCATCACATCCGCAGTCAAGTGCTGGGGATCCAGGTTCGAATCCCAATCTTGGTGGAGTTTTCATGTTCCTCAGGGTTTTCCGGTTTTACGGTCCCACAGTCCAAAATCATAGACTCAAGGTGAATTGGCCGTTCTAAATTGCCCCTATATAGTGTGTATAACTGTGCATGAGCAATAAATTGGTGCCCTGCCCTAGATGTATCTACCCAGCTGCCGACACGTAAAAGAGAGGATTAAGCAGAAGATAATGAGATGAGATAGTACTTAAAGTAAATCTCTTTTTGTCTAAACACAGGTTTATATTAAACATTATGTAGAATCCATACGTGTTAGTTTAAGTATTCACTCTGTATTAATATAGCGAGTGTACGGTGTCAGGATGGACAGAGAACTTGGTCAGACAAGATGGATGGAGCCAATTACAGGCCAAGGACCTCAAACATACAGCTAGAACCCGACTGGAGTGATTTAAAACCTGAATAAATTAGAACTGTCAAGTCAAATCCCAGACCTCATATGATGTTACGGTGAGACGTGAACATTGTTATTCACTAACAGGCTTCAACCAAAACATGGAAAACCAAGACATTTCCCCCCCAAGGCCCATTTCTGATGAAAAACAAAAGTCCAATGACCACGGCCCCAAATAGGTTCCAACAACAGAACGTGAAAAAAAAAAAAAGAGTCAAAAAATAAACTAGGCTCCTGATATGTTCTGCCCCTGTCAGCTGTAATGACCTAAATAAATATTCTGCAAATTCTCACTGAGGCACTCGCTCTTATTTCTGGGCAATAATGAGACCTCGTCACAGGGGGGGATGGTTGTGACTCTCACACACCGAGAAACATTAAAAGTTGATTCGAGATGGTCAGTACAACCACAAGGTTTCTGCCGAACTTTAATGGGAATTATTTGGATTTAAATGTTGACACTGTTAAACAAATCAGGCTAAATGTGTCAGTAACGGTTCTAGGTGGAAGCCAAAAACAGATCAACCCTATATCGTTCCAGAGGAGGGCAGGAGGACACGGTGGCGTAGTGGTTAGCACGTCCGCCTCTCAGCAGGGTTTCAGGTTTGAATCCCGATCTGGGTGGAGTTCTCTTTGCGTCTATGGACATTCTCCTTGACAAGGAGAGAGTGGGTGGGGTCTTGGGGCAGAAAGGCGCCAATCGACCTGCCAATCAGCATCCAAAGACGACCGAAGGGCCAGGAGGTTCTTCGGCTGCCGGACCGACATGCACATGACTTCACGCTGAAGATCAGATGTCAGGAACCCCTGGATGGAAAAAGTTGTGTATGGAAACCCTCTCTTGGCTTCTGGTTTGGGTCTCACCTTGGTCCAGCTCCTGAACAGTCCAGGTCCATCAATATTCCAAAGACTCACTAAACTGCCCCGGCCGTTGGGAGTGTACACAACAGTGCACTTAAATCCCAAACCAGAATAAATCGGCCTGCGCCGGGAAGGTCAAGGTGCCAAGACTCACACGCGCTCTGACAAACCTATGCACCACAGTTTCTGGCACCGCCGCACTCCTACAACCACCTTTTGTAAATAAAACTGCACTTTATCTTCCCCGTTGACAGCTAATACGGCTGAAGGAGGCAACGCAATGAATTTGAAACCATTCCATTTCACAGAGTCTCTATGGAGTGTGGAGGATTCAAGCTCTTTTCTTGTGCACTCTCCTCTTTAGCTCTGCAATAAGAGAATTTCATGAGGCAGTAGTAACCGAGCTGTATTTAATAATGCCAGTTCCTCAAAATAGACTAAATGGAATACAGGGACTTCACTCAAGTAACTCAGGCAATGGCTGCAAAAAAAATAATAATAACAGACAGGAGGAAACTATTAAAAGGAGAGAGAAATTGCCTCGAGTCATCAACACGGCCAATAGAATTACAGAGAACTGAATTAAAGTAATCACTGGAATAGCGGTCCATCACTGGGGGACAGGAGTCACTGTACGGTACATTTCAGAACCACACTGAGGTTTGTGAGCATCAATGAGGGTCTGTGAATGGAACGGAGGCTCAGAATGGAAAAACCTGACAACATGATGGAAGCAGCAGGTGTTTAGGATAAACATTGGCTTGATTTTAATAGACTGAATGTCTTTGGGGCGGCACGGTGGCTTAGTGGTTCGCACATTTGCCTCTCTGCCCTAGGGATTCCCAGTTCGAATCCCAATCTGGGTGGAGTTTCCATGTTCTCCCCACGGGTTCTCCAGCTTCCTCCCATACTCTCCCATAGTTTGGATCAAAGTGAATTGAATTCTCCAAATTGCCCCATATAGAGTGTGTCTGTGTGAGTGTGTGTCCAGCGATAGATTGTCGTCCTGTCCTGGGAGTATCTGTCTATACAGATATAGCTCTCCCCTGGATGGGCATAAGGAACCCCCCTCCCCCCATGACCCTAATAGAGGATAAAGCGGAAGATAATGGATGGATAGATTAATGTATTTATTAAGCAATTATTTTGCAAAGGGCGGCACGGTGGCTTAGTGTTTAGCATGTTCTCCTCTCAGCACTAGGGATTCCCGGTTCGAATCCCCATCTGGGTGGAGTTTCCATGTTCTCCCCGTGTCCATGTGGGTTTCCTCCGGTTTCCTCCCACAGTCCAATAACATCTCAAGTCAACTGATTTGTCCAAATTGCCCCATATAGAGTGTGTCTGTGTGAGTGAGTGTGTGCCCAGCGATAGATTGGCGCCCTGTCCTGGGTGTATCTGCCCAGCGCTTGAAACGTTCTCCCCTGGATGGGCATGGGCATGGGCATGGGGAACACACTCACTCACACAGACACACTCTATATGGGGCAGTTTGGAGAACTCAATTGACTTGATCCATATTTTTGGACTGTGGGAGGAAACCGGAGAACCCGGAGGAAACCCACGCGGACACGGGGAGAACATGGAAACTCCACCCAGATGGGGATTCGAACCGGGAATCCCTAGCGCTGAGAGGAGAACATGCTAACCACTAAGCCACCATGCCGCCTTTGGCCCTTTATTTATTTTATTGAAATGATGTTGGGTGCACAAATTCTCTGAGGTTAATATAGTAGTGTACCACCTGACATATGGTTTCACATGCGAATCCAGGGTATCAATAAGCCCCATGTGATGTGTGCAGCAATTTTATTAACAAACCATGTTATGTCTTAAAATACGAAACCAGCGGCAGCTCATCAACCTTTTTTTTTTTTTTTAGGTACAAAGAACGTCGATAAGCATTTTAATTTCTATTGCCCCAAGCCTATTTCTATATTTGCATCTAAAATGCTTGAATTTCAAAAGGGCTTAGCCCATCCGCACACAATGGCTGCAAAAATGAAGTTAAGATAATGATTTTTAATCTTTTTCATGAATAGCAGAGGTATAATGAGAGGAAGCACCAAGGGATTTCAGAGCCAGCTGTTAAAGAACATTTCAGCTCATTAAATCCTCAGGTCCTGGTGCATGTGTGAGCGACAAAAGCTGTGTGTTATCAGTAATCATTATCAGTGCTGATACCAGATTTTTTCGGCACTTGTGATTTTAATAGGTGGGACCACACTCAGCTTTGTGGGTGTGTGTTTGTGTGAGTGGGAGTTCTGTGGCTTTAATCCAGCAAACCAAAGCAGAACCCTACCAGCAAACTGTGTCCCTTATAGTAAACGATAAACAAGAGGGTGATTGTAAAAAAAATAATAATAATATACGGCGGCACGGTGGTTAGCACGTTCGCCTCTCAGCACTAGGGATTCCCGGTTCGAATCCCCATCTGGGTGGAGTTTCCATGTTCTCCCCGTGTCTGCGTGGGTTTCCTCCGGGTTCTCCGGTTTCCTCCCACA
Organism: Corydoras sp. C115; assembly: GCA_019802505.1. Classification (NCBI taxonomy): domain Eukaryota; kingdom Metazoa; phylum Chordata; class Actinopteri; order Siluriformes; family Callichthyidae; genus Corydoras; species Corydoras sp. C115. The sequence continues at coordinate 2,838,008 of JAFMOC010000033.1, read as the reverse complement.
GTCCAAAAACATGGATCAAGTCAATTGAATTCTCAAAATTGCCCCATATAGAGTGTGTCTGTGTGAGTGTGTGCCCAGCGATGGATTGGCGCCCTGTCCTGGGTCTATCTGCCCAGCGCTCGAGACGTTCGGGCACCCCACCGCGACCCTAATAGAGGATAAAGCGAGAGATAATGGATGAATGAATGAATGAATGAATAATAATATACATGTAGATATTCTACACATGACTCATATCATAGATGTCATTATAAATCATAAGAGAGCACAGCAAACAATAATGGACTTTTCTTGAACTATAGAACGCTGCAGAACTATGGTACGGTATCATAGCAGCATTACCTCACAGTAAAACAATAAGGTAGAATGCAGTGAAGCCATAGTTAACTACAGAAAACCAAACCGTACAACAAAAAACTAAGCCATACTTTTGCAGCGGCTGAGATTCAGTTAAAGTGCACGTCCATGTGAGCGCAGAGTTATGAAATGTGTCTGGAGAAACCATGGAAACAATATTATAAAAGACCTTAAAATTCTCTGAAGTGTTTAGAGGAAGGATTTTGCAGCAACCTTGAGCCTGACCGCCGAAATTTCGTTAACTCATTTTTTTTTTAAAAGACCGCGTGAACGTGTAGCACATTTAAAAAATAAAATAAATAAAAAATACATTGCTTTTCTGAGATATTACATTTACATAAACAGGACTGTAGCTGGTGTCTGCATACAAACAAGATACACAGTTAAATTAACAGAGGGTACGCAAAAAACGTATTACGATTTAGTATAATGTACCACAGACTAAATTCATACAGTAGCACAGCTACATCACAATTTGTCACAGTAAACCCACAGCGCAACATCATCAATGAACACAACCACGGTTTAGATCAGTAAACCCAGTGTAATACACCAAAAACATAACTTATCACAGTAATCACACAGTGCATCACAGCAAATCCATAAATTAAAACAGCACAACCACAGATTATAACAGTAGACAAAGTGTGCTCACTCTCTTAACGCAGCAGCATCATAAATGAACACAACCACGTTTTAGATCAGTAAAGCCAGTGTAATACACCAAAAACATAACTTATCACAGTAAACACACAGTGCATCACAGCAAGACATCAGTGTAACACATTAAATCCATAAATTAAAACAGCACAACCACAGATTATAACAGTACAGTAGACCAAGTGTGCTACCACAAACCATAGTTTATCACAGTAAACACACCGTGCAACACATTAAATCCATAAATTAAAACAGCACAACCACAGATTATAACAGTACTGTATATCAAGTGTGCTACCCCAAACCATAGTTTATCACAGTAAACACAGTGCAACACAGGAAATCCATAAATTAAAACAGCACAACCACAGATTATAACAGTAGACCAAGTGTGCTCACTCTCTTAACGCAGCAGCATCATAAATGAACACAACCATGTTTTAGATCAGTAAAGCCAGTGTAATACACCAAAAACATAACTTATCACAGTAAACACACAGTGCATCACAGCAAAACATCAGTGTAACACAATAAATCCATAAATTAAAACAGCACAACCACAGATTATCACAGTAGACCAAGTGTGCTACCACAAACCATAGTTTATCACAGTAAACACAGTGCAACACAGGAAATCCAAAAATTAAAACAGCACAACCACAGATTATAACAGTACTTTAGACCAAGTGTGCTACCCAAACCATAGTTTATCACAGTAAACACACAGTGCAACACAGCAAAACCATTATTTAAATCACTACAAAACCGAAAAAAGCCCAATCACAGTTTAACACAGTAAACCAAGTGTACTACACCAAATCACAGTAACACAACAAAACAATAATCACAGTAAACCCAGTGTAGCACAGCTAAACCATAGTTGATCACAGTAAATACACAGTGTAACACATTTAAACCTTAAATCAAAACAGCACAGTTATAGTTTATAACAGTAGACCCAGTGTACTGCACCAAAATCACACGGTGTAACACACAAAAATCACATGGTGTAACACACAAAAATAATAGTTTATCACAACAAAACTACAATCACACTAAACCCAGTGTAGCACAGCTAAAGCACAGTTTATACAGCAAACCCACAGAGTAACACAGTAAACCTATAATTCATTACTGCAAAACCATAAAGTAAACAACGACTTATGGTTAACTACCATAAAACCAGTGGTAAAACAGTTAAACCATAGTTAACAAAGTTAAACCATAGTGTGTGACATTCCAACCACCTAAACCCACACCAAACCTGTGTTCATGCACCGCAACTGCTCCACACTGAACCCACAGTTTAACTTTATTTTTATTTTTATACAGAGAAACTATTAGACAACGAAATGAAATCATAAAGTTCTATTTCAGAATAAAGCATGACGTCACGTGAACACCTGAAGCTGTCATAGTTCAATTAAAGTCCACTTTGTAATATAAAAGTCCTCACTAATTGGAAATACCATTTTGTTGATGATGATGTTGAAAAAGAGTCCACGCTAAAAACTTAATGTCTGTAACAAACACACTGAGTTCTAATGTCAGAACGAGAACCTACCTGCAACCGAAATCATTCCATAAGCGAGGTCCCTGCCATCAGGACGTGATGGAGAGCAGGTGGGGCAGAGAGGAGGACCGTGTCCAAATGATTCAAATAAGTCATCAAACAAACAGAGAAGCCAAAAGAACAAAAGAACAAAAGAAAGAACATAAAGAACAAATGAACGCGTGCTGCAGGGACGCGGCTGCAGGACAAGCGGCTGCAAGACTTACGCTTCAGAGAATGAAGATAATTCCGATAGTGCGCTTCAGAGAGAGAGAGAGAGAGAGAGAGAGAGAGAGAAGAGAGAGAGAGAGAGAGAGAGAGAGAGAGAGAGAGAGAGAGAGAGTGAGAGTGCTAAAGAGAGAGAGAGAGAGAGAGAGAGAGAGAGCTAAAGAGAGAGAGAGAGAGAGAGAGAGAGAGAGAGTGCTAAAGAGAGAGAGAGAGAGAAGAGAGAGTGCTAAAGAGAGAGAGAGAGAGAGCGCGAAAGAGAGAGAGAGAGAGAGAGAGAGAGAGAGTGCTAAAGAGAGAGAGAGAGAGAAGAGAGAGAGTGCTAAAGAGAGAGAGAGAGAGAGCGCGCGAAAGAGAGAAAAAGAGAGAGAGAGAGGGAGAGAGAGAGAGAGTGCTAAAGAGAGAGAGAGAGAGAGAGAGGGTGAGAAAGAGAGCGCAAAAGAGAGAGAGCGAAAGAGAGAGCGCTAAAGAGAGAGCGCAAAAGAGAGAGAGAGAGAGCGCTAAAGAGAGAGAGAGCTAAAGAGAGAGAGAGAGAGAGATAGCGCTAAAGAGAGAGAGAGAGAAAGAGAGAGAGAGCGCGCAAAAGAGAGATTGAGAAAGAGAGAGAGAAAGAGAGATAGCGCAAAAGAGAGAGAGAGCGCAAAAGAGAGAGAGAGAGAGACGGAGAGAAAGAGAGAGAGCGCAAAGAAAGAGAGCGCTAAAGAGAGAGAGAACGAAAAAGAGAGAGAGAGAGACGGAGAGAAAGAGAGAGAGCGCAAAAGAGAGAGAGAGAGACGGAGAGAAAGAGAGAGAGCGCAAAAGAAAGAGAGAGAGACAGAGAGAAAGAGAGAGAGAGCGAAAGAGAGAGAGAGAGCGCAAAAGAGAGAGAGAGAGACGGAGAGAAAAAGAGAGAGAGCGCAAAAGAGAGAGAGAGAGACGGAGAGAAAGAGAGAGAGCGCAAAAGAAAGAGCGCTAAAGAGAGAGAGAGCGCAAAAGAGAGAGAGAGACGGAGAAAAAGAGAGAGAGCGAAAGAGAGAGAGAGAGAGACGGAGAGAAAGAGAGAGAGCGAAAGAGAGAGAGCGCAAAAGAGAGAGAGAGAGAGAGAGCAGTGAAATGAGTGAGAGATGCGTTTGCGCGCCTGCGGGGGTGGGGCGGTGGGGCGGGTGGAGCTGATGGAGGATGTCGGTGGAAGCTGAAGTCCAGAGATCTGGACCCCCCGTCGAACCGACTGTTTTCTTAATTCCTCCTTATTTTCTCTTCTCCATGGCTGATGACGTCAGAACGCCGCGTTCAGCTCACTCAGGTCGTTGCGTCTCTGCTCCATTATCAGCAGAGGTGACGTCAGAAGCAGAGATGCTCTTTAATAAAGAAGGACACACAACAGTCCTCAATGTCCATTTCTGACATCATCACACAGACGAATGAAAATGCTTCATTATGAAACAGACCCCACTCAGTTTCTTCCACTGTGGGACATTCACCCTGGACACTCACCTTCACACCATCCGTCCATCCATTACCCTCTGCTTAATCCTATACCAGGGTCTGGGGGGGGGGGGGTGTCTTTATGCCCATCCGGGGTAGAACACTTTGGGCACTCGGCATATAGAACCAGGACAGGACACCAATCTATCTCTAGGCACACACTCACTCACTCACTCACTCACTCACACACAATATATAGAGGCAATTTAGAGCAGCCAATTTGCCTTGAATCCATGTTTTTGGACTGTGAGAGGAAACAGGAGACGTTGAAGAAAACCCATACGGACATCACCCAGTACAGGGCACCAATCTATCGCTGGGCACACACACTAACACAGCAACATACACAAACACACTCGATATGGAGTGATTTAGAGCATTCAATTTACCTTAATCATTAAAAATAATAATAATAATAATAATAATAATAATAATAATAATAATAATAATAATGATAATAATAATAATAATAATAATAATAATAATAATAATAATAATAACAATAATAATAATAATAATAATAATAATGATGATAATTATGAATAATAATAATAATAATAATAATAAATAATGATAATTATGAATAATAATAATAATAATAATAATAATATGGGCGGCACGGTGGCTTAGTGGTTAGCACGTTTGCCTCTCAGCACTAGGGATTCCCGGTTCGAATCCCCATCTGGGTGGAGTTTCCATGTTCTCCCCGTGTCCGCGTGGGTTTCCTCCGGGTTCTCCGGTTTCCTCCCACAGTCCAAAAACATGGATCAAGTCAATTGAATTCTCCAAATTGCCCCATATAGAGTGTGTGTGTGTGAGTGAGTGCGTGCCCAGCGATGGATTGGCGCCCTGCCCTGGGTGTATCTGCCCAGCGCCCGAGACGTTCTCCCCTGGATGGGCATGGGGAACCCCACCGCGACCCTAATATAGGATAAAGCGGGAGATAATGGATGTATGAATATGAGGTAGTCTTTCCTCAACCCTACAAATCAAGTATGTTTTTTGGACTGTGAAAGAAAACTGATGCTCCGAGAAGAAATAAAGAGAGAACATGCAAACTCCACAACAAAATGACCTCGACCTGCTGAGAAATTCAAACGAGGACCGTCCTGCTGTGAATAAAGGCAGCTGTTGCACTCATACAAAAGCCATTTCATTTAAAATCTAAAAAGAAAACACCAGTTATCAAGGGGTTCTGACCGGGCATCAATCAAGAGCTACGGATTCGGGGTTAAATTCAGCCAGTCACTTTGGTTTTCGAATTTCGGAAGCCTGCAGCTCGTACCCCGTGTGTGGAATGCTGCCACTCACCTGTCACTCAGTGGGTGTGATCATGCACCCTCAATTATAGGCTGTTTGTGGTCCCACTACAGGTTCTCGCCCCCTCTGCAATGAGCCATTTCTTTTTTGGGAGCAGAGACGCCCAAAAACATGTAAACAAGGGAACGTTGCAGAACAAAGATCAACTTTTTTTAAGCACAATATTATTATTATTATTCATTCATTCATTATCTTCCGCTTTATTCTCTATTAGGTTCGCGGTGGGGTTCCCGATGCCCATCCAGGGGAGAACGTCTCGGGCGCTGGGCAGATACACCCAGGACAGGGTGCCAATCTATCGCTGGGTACACACTCACTCACACAGACACACTCTATATGGGGCAATTTTGGAGAACTCAATTGACTTGATCCATGTTTTTGGACTGTGGGAGGAAACCGGAGAACCCAGAGGAAACCCACATGGACACGGGGAGAACATGGAAACTCCACCCAGATGGGGATTCGAACCGGGAATCCCTAGTGGTGAGAGGAGAACATGCTAACCACTACGCTACCGTGCCGTACGCGACCTTATATTAAGCTTTACTATTAAACCTCTAGATCAGAAGCTTTGCAAATTGGACGCGTCTGATAAGACTGAGGGCGGCACGGTGGCTTAGTGGTTTAGCATGTTCTCCTCTCAGCACTAGAGATTGCCGGTTCGAATCCCCATCTGGGTAAAGTTTCCATGTTCTCCCCGTGTCTGCGTGTGTTTCCTCCGGGTTCTCCGGTTTCCTCCCACAGTCCAAAACCATGGATCAAGTCAATTGAATTCTCAAAATTGCCCCATGTGGAGTAAGTGTGTGAGTGAGTGTGTGCCCAGTGATGGATTGGCGCCCTGTCCTGGGTCTATCTGCCCAGCGCCCGAGATGTTCTCCCCTGGATGGGCATGGGGAACCCCACCGCGACCCTAATAGAGGATAAAGCGGGAGATAATGAATGAATGAATGAATGATAAGACTGAAAGATAAAACCCTTACACAACGTAAAAAGTCTTCCTCCTTACTATTTTATTTGGACGACAGTTCGAGGTGACAATCTCGTACCTTTTGTCTGCAGGTCACCTCGAACCCAATTTGTTTGGAAGTTGATTACGATTCTTTAGACTCCATTAGAACAATCGTATTTTGCAATCTTCCGTTGATGTTTCTCTTCCATCTACGTCTAATGAGATTATAGCTACAGTGCCAAGGGCTGTTAACCTAATGACCTCACACACAAGGGACGCTTGGACATTAGGATATCTGGACGTGGACGTGTAGCGCAGATCCTACATACTTTTTTCACAATCTTGAATCTCATCTCATCTCATTATCTTCTGCTTAATCCTCTACTAGGGTCACAATGCTGCATTCCCCATGCCCATCCAGAAGAGAATGTTTCGGGGGCTGAGCAGATACATCCGGGACAGGGTGCCTATATACAGTATACACACACTATAGAGGGGCAATTCAATGCAGCAATTCTCCTTGAATTCATGTTTTTAGATTGTGGGAGGAAACTGGAGAAATCGGAGCATAGTGGCTTAGTGGTTGGCATGTTTCCTCTCAGCGCTAGAGATTCCCGGTGGAGTTTCCATGTTCTCCTCGTGTCTGCGTGGGTTTCCTCCGTGTTCTCCGGTTTCCTCCCACAGTCCAAAAATTCTCCAAATTGCCCCATATAGAGTGTGTATGTGTGAGAGAGTGTGTGCCCAGCGATAGATTGGCGCCCTGTCCTGGGTGTGTCTGCCCAGCGCCCGAAACGTTCTCCCCTCGATGGGCATGGGAACCCCCCCCACCGCGACCCTAATAGAGGATAAAGCAGAAGATAATGAATGAATGAAATACTCCACAGACAGTACAGTGGCTTAGTGGTTAGCACGTTCGCCTCTCAGCGCGATGGTTCTCAATGGTTCTCCATTTTGTACTTTGTTGTGCTTTATTCCAAAGTATTTTAATTGGTACGATGGTCTAGGAGCCTTGATACTTTCATCCATCCATTATCTTCCACTTTATCCTCTATTAGGGTCACGGGGTTGTTCCCCATGCCCATCCAGGGGAGAACGTTCCACGGGCAGATACACCCAGGACAGGGCGCCCATCCATCGCTGGGCACACACTCACTCACACATACACATTCTATATGGGTCAATTTGGAGAACTCAATTGACTTGATCCATGTTTTTGGACTTTGGGAGGAAACCGGAGAACCCGGAGGAAACCCACGCAGACACGGGGAGAACATGGAAACTCCACCCAGATGGGGATTCGAACCGGGAATCCCTAGCGCTGAGAGGAGAACATGCTAACCACTAAGCCACCGTGCCGTGCCATGTTCTCCCCGTGTCCGTGTGGGTTTCCTCCGGGTTCTCCGGTTTCCTCCCACAGTCCAAAAACATGGATCAAGTCAATTGAGTTCTCCAAATTGCCCCATATAGAGTGTGTCTGTGTGAGTGAGTGTGTGCCCAGCGATGGATTGGCATCCTGTCCTGGGTGTATCTGCCCAGCGCCCGAAACGTTCTCCCCTGGATGGGCATGGGGAACCCCCCCCGCGACCCTAACATAGGATAAAGCAGAAAATAATGAATGAATGAATGAAATTGCTAATAATCTGAATTCTCCTGCAGTGGGTTTTGGGTTTTGGTGTGAGCATGGAGAGGTGTACGTGGTGGTGCCTGTCTGTCTGCACTCTGTTACGTGTTAATGTGATGGGTTAATCAGTGCAGCAGGTTACTCAGCAGGCACTACAGACTACAATGACATTTTACAGAATTACAGGCTTTCCGTTTTGTGGAAAGGTTCTCTTCTGTTTCAGGAAGGCATTGACCTCCAACACATATTGAGGTCTGCTGAAAAATCCTTCGCAGGGTAAGTCTGTACAGAACCCTGAATGCTATTCCATTCAACACCTGAGGTGTACACCGTACACCATCATACAGACTTTACTACCCCAGATGTAAGAATGCACATATGGCCTGAATGTTAACACCCATTTAACCCATACTGACCCATAGGGTATGTACACCATCTGATTAATATGCAGTTTTACGTTCCCGTCTCACTGGAAAAAGGATTCATACTTGAAGGCAGTAATGGAGCAACTGGGGGGTTGTGGAGGGTATGAGCTCAATCTGCCTAACTAATTATACACTTTTGATGTGTAGTTGAATATGTTTTTGTTGTCTGTTCTGATTCAGCTCCTATAAGGACTTTCATCTCGTGCAGCAGACAGACAGCACCGGCGCTGCCAGTGTGGAATGTGCAGTGTTTTTAATTCCACCACCTTAGTATTCTTCATTCATTCATTCATTCATTATCTTCCGCTTTATCCTATATTAGGGTCGCGGTGGAGTTCCCTATGCCCATCCAGGGGAGAACGTTTCGGGCGCTGGGCAGATACACCCAGGACAGGGCGCCAATCCATCGCTGGGCACCCACTCACTCACACAAACACGCTCTATATGGGGCAATTTGGTCCATATTTTTGGACTGTGGGAGGAAACCGGAGAACCCGTAGGAAACCCATGCGGACACGGGAAGAACATGGAAACTCCACCCAGATGGGGATTCGAACCGGGAATCCCTAGTGCTGAAAGGAGAACGTGCTAACCACTAAGCCACTGTGCCGCCCCTTAGTATTCTATTAAGTCTAAATTATTCAACTTTGTTCTGTTTTGGGGCGGCACGGTGGCTTAGTGGTTATCACGTTCTCCTCTCAACGCTAGGGATTCCCGGTTCGAATCCCAATCTTGGTGGAGTTTCCATGTTCTTCCCGTGTCCCCGTGGGTTTCCTGCGGGTTCTCCGGTTTCCTCCCACAGTCCAAAAACATGGACCAAGTCAATTGAGTTCTCCAAATTGCCTCATATAGAGTGTGTCTGTGTGAGTGAGCGTGTGCCCAGCGATAGATTGGCGCCCTGTCCTGGGTCTATCTACCCAGCGCCCGAAACGTTCTCCCCTGGATGGGCATGGGGAACCCCCCCACGACCCTAATATAGGATAAAGCGGAAGATAATGAATGGGTGGATGTTCTGTTTTGTTAAGCATTTGGGAGGAGGGGGGTAGTTGGTGTCTCCAATGTACCCGTATCATCTGATATTAATCTGTGCTTCTCCACAAGATGAAGTTCAACACCTTCGTCCATTATCTTCCACTTAATCCTCTACTAGGTTTATCCAGGGGAAACGTGCAGATACACCCAGGACAGGGTGCCAATCTATTGCAGGACACACAGACAGACACACACACACACTATATGGGGCAGTTTTGAGCAGCCAATGTACCTTGAATCCATGTTTTTAGACTGATTGGGAATTAAACCTGGATCTCCAGCACTGAGAGGTGAACCTGCTAACCACTACGCCACTGTGCCACCCTTAAGTTCAACCGATTCCAGGAAATATAAAGCCCAGTCAATCACGCAATACGTCTGGGGTGGACTGCGACTGTCCATCAAACCTGAGCTAAAGCAGTGTTTGTCCAAATCAAACCAAAAGACATCAGTCATCAGAGCTCTAAAGTCTCTGGGCTTTAAAGTAAAAACGAATACTAATCATTCATGACCTTGAGTGTCACATTGACACGGAAGCACAAGAAATCCAACTTTTCTAAATTGGATGGGAACGCAGCGTTCAATGCTTCTAAACCGTTCTAGTGACTGAAAACAGATTCCATGCATTCCGTCCTTCAATGAGTGAGTAAGGCCTCTGGATGTTAAAGATGTAAAAAGTGCACAGTGATGAAGAATGATGTGCAGGCAGGTCAGAAAAATCGACACAGTCACTGACAAGAAAGAAACGTTCTAATATTTGTTCTCAATGTTTTCAGTTTGTTAAGAACTGGACAGCAGACCTTTGATCTGAAGGATCGCAAAGTGGGCCAATGTTTATTTCCATTTCCATTTGGTCATTTATTGGACGCTTTTATCCAAAGCAACTTACAAGGTGAGCACAGGGTTCATCACAATATCCCTGGAGCAATGAGGGTTAAGGGTCTTGCTCAAGGACCCACATTGGTAACTTCAGTGGACCTGGGATTTATACCACCAACCTTCAGATTGATAGCCCAATGCCCTAGATCTCCTCAGTCTATCTGTGGAGCAGTTCAATGGCAGGCTGTTGTCACTGAACTGCTCCACAGAAAGACTAAGGAAAACTTTTTTTCCGAGGTCCATCAGGCTCTACAATACTACTGTTTTGGGCCGGAAGAACAAATAAAACGACAAAAGTATTTAAAATACTGTATATTGAATCTTTGCACATGATCACTTGATCTCCATCCATAGTGGACACTTTATTTTCACTTTTAGTTTTGATACCACTACACACACACTTGACACTTTATAATATTCATTCATTCATTATCTCTCGCTTTATCCTCTATTAGGGTCGCGGTGGGGTTCCCCATGCCCATCCAGGGGAGAACGTCTCGGGCGCTGGGCAGATAGACCCAGGACAGGGCGCCAATCCATCGCTGGGTACACACTCACACACTCAAACACACTCTATATGGGGCAATTTAGAGAACTCAATTAACTTGATCCATGTTTTTGGACTGTGGGAGGAAACTGAAGAACCCGGAGGAAACCCACGCGGACACGGGGAGAACATGGAAACTCCACCCAGATGGGGATTCGAACCGGGAATCCCTAGCGCTGAGAGGCGAACGTGCTAACCACTAAGCCACCGTGCCGCCCCCACTTTATAATAGTAAATGGTAAATTGTAAATATATATATATTTTCATTCATTCATTATCTCCCGCTTTATCCTCTATTAGTGTCACGGTGGGGTTCCCCATGCCCATCCAGGGGAGAACGTCTCGGGCGCTGGGCAGATAGACCCAGGACAGGGCGCCAATCCATCGCTGGGCACACACTCACACACACAGACACACTCTATATGGGGCAATTTGGAGAATTCAATTGACTTGATCCATGTTTTTGGACTGTGGGAGGAAACCAGAGAACCCGGAGGAAACCCACACAGACACGGGGAGAACATGGAAACTCCACCCAGATGGGGATTCGAACCGGGAATCCCTAGCGCTGAGAGGAGAACATGCTAACCACTAAGCCACCGTGCTGCCCATATATATATATATATATATATATATATATATATATATTTTTTTTTTTTCCCCTATATTTCTTCTATTTTTTATTGTACTGCTATTGCTACTGGCTGCTAAATTTCCTTTGGGATGAATAAAGTATTCTATCTATCTATCTATCACTGAGCTACCATGCCCGTTCAGATCTTTATTTACTTTACTATAACCACAAATTTCATACACTATAGTCCAAATAAACAGATTTCATGTCTACAATATAAAGGAGATGCCATTATTTAGTTAAAAATGGAGACATGATACGATCCAAAGGACGTGGATATGGCCTGATGGGAGAAGACCTAGCTCTGGAACCTAGTGGTGTTGGGAACATGACAGAACTTTGGCTTGAGCACTGAGAGCACTTTGATGGCTGCAGACATTAGGTTGTAGGAATGAAATCTTGGTGCAGTCCATCCATTGGTTTCTGCTCTAAATTGCCTCACTAATGTATTACTAAGGATTATTTATAAATTGGCGGCACGGTGGTTTAGTGGTTAGCACGTTGGCCTCTCAGCGCTAGGGATTCCCGGTTCGAATCCCCATCTGGGTGGAGTTTCCATGTTCTCCCTGTGTCTGTGTGGGTTTCCTCCGGGTTCTCCGGTTTCCTCCCACAGTCCAAAAACATGGATCAAGTCAACTGAGTTCTCCAAAATTGCACCACAGTTCAGCTTTCTCAGTATAAAACACTACTCTTGCAGCGTGGCTCCTGAAAGTTGCAATTAAATCCAAACCACTGATTTATAAATACTGAAATCTGTGTATTTTCACACATTCATTTGTGCTAATGGGTGTCACAGTATGGGGCATAGTGGCTGCCAATACCTGCTTCAGTCCCTCTCTGGAAATTAAAAGAGCAATGACAGGACGGGGCGGCACGTGGCTTAGTGGTTAGCATGTTCTCCTTTCAGCGCTAGGGATTCCCGGTTCGAATCCCCATCTGGGTGGAGTTTCCATGTTCTCCCCGTGTCTGTGTGGGTTTCCTCCGGGTTCTCCGGTTTCCTCCCACAGTCCAAAAACATGGATCAAGTCAAGTGAGTTCTCCAAATTGCCCCATATAGAGTGTGTCTGTGTGAGTGAGTGTGTGCCCAGCGATGGATTGGCGCCCTGTCCTGGGTCTATCTGCCCAGCGCCCGAGACGTTCTCCCCTGGATGGGCATGGGGAACCCCACCGCGACCCTAATAGAGGATAAAGCGGGAGATAATGAATGAATGAAAGAATGAATATTTATAAATTAAAACATATTTTCTCTTTGCTTCACTTTCAGTACATTAAATAGTCTGTAAAGACCAGACTGATCTGGCTGTAGGAATTCAAGCGGCTCAATTACTAATAATCAAATTGAAAGCCAGAGGCCTTAGCGTGAAATTTAGCATGACATCTGAATCCATTGAGACGTTTGCTCGAGCCCCAGGGGGCTTCAGGGCTGTGAAGTGATTCACAGTACTGACCGGAGACTTAAGCAGTCTGAGTTATGTAACGAGAGAATGTCACACAAATCAGATTGGCCCTCAGCCTCGGACACACAATGTACACAAACTGCCAGATGTTAGTAAGATATGTTTAATAAAACGTTATGGTGTTTTATTGGTAAAGAGAGAGAGAGAGAGAGAGAGGGAGGGAGGGTCGAGGTGGTAATACTTGTGGCACATTTAAATACAGATTCGATTTTTCTCATGTATTACGCTGATTCACGATGATTCAAGGTGATGTTTTATAGTCTTTTATCATTTTCACGTATGTTTGTTCACGCAACCTCTCATCTCATCTCATTATCTTCCATTTAATCCTCTACTAGGGTCTCGGGGCGGGACGGGGCGGGGCGGGGCAGGGCGGGAACACATCCATCTTTCGGCACTGGGGTCTGTTCTGGGTGGAGATTCCATGTTCTCTCTGTCTCCATGTGGGTTTCCTCTGGTTCTCTGGTTTCCTCCCACAGTCCAAGAACATGGATCAAGTCAATTGAATTCTCCAAATTGCCCCATATAGAGTGTATAAAGGTGAATTGGCTGCTGTAAATTGCGGCACGGTGGCTTAGTGGTTAGCACGTTCGCCTCTCAGCGCTAGGGATTCTCGGTTCGAATCCCAATCTGGGTGGAGTTTCCAATGTTCTCCCTGTGTCCGTGTGGGTTTCCTCCGGGTTCTCCGGTTTCCTCCCACATTCCAAAAACATGGATCAAGTCAATTGAATTCTCCAAATTGCCCCATATAGAGTGTGTCTGTGTGAGTGAGTGTGTGCCCAGTGATAGATTTTTGCCCTGTCCTGGGTCTATCTGCCCAGCGCCCGAGACGTTCTCCCCTGGATGGGCATGGGGAACCCCCCCCCCTCCACGACCCTAGTAGAAGATAAAGCGGAAGATAATAGATGGATGGATGGGCGATTGTAAATTGTAAATTGTCCCAATATAGTATGTGTCTGTGTGAGTGAGTGTGTGCCCAGCGATAGATTGCCATGTTGTCCTGGGTGTATCTGCCCAGCGCCCAAAACCAAAACGTTCTCTCATGGAACCCAACCCCCCCCCCCCCATGACCCAAGTAGGTTGGGGTTGTAAATGTTATCACTACAACACAACCAGGTTAGTGGAAGGACCTTGGGAAGATAGTAATACAAAAATGGATGTGTGTGTGTGTGTGTGTGTGTGTGTGTGTGTGTGTGTGTGTGTGTGTGTGTGAACAGGTTAGCTGGCACAGGAAGAAGAAGGAGAGGCAATGGCAGTGTCCTGGCAACCGTGTGAAGCCCTTATGCAGGCTGTTACTTTTCTTCCTGGCAGTCAATCTTCCCCTGAGCTGGAAATTCATCACCAGAGATCCTCTTATCAAGATGCACAGCATCACATGACACAGGCCTATTATTTCGTGTCATTTTTGGTTTGTTTTGTCATGTTTCTGAAGATAAGGAAATGTATTCTGGCTATTTACCACGAGATTTCTCATATAGGTTCTGTTTAAAATGGATGTGCTGATGCACAGCCCCCGTCACAATTATTGGCATCCTTGTTAAATCAGAACAAAATGAGCTGTACAAAAGCATTTCTCATCTCCCGCTTCCAACATTTCATTTAAAATAGAACCACGAAGCAGTCCTTTATTACAAACACCCCGAGTGCAAGAAAGACCTAAATCTTATCATGTGTGCAGCATCTCTTTGTCGAGAAGCTTGCTCTAAGTCCTCATGCTTATTAAGACTCTAGAACAAAATGTAAGAGATCTCGATCATCTCCTTAATGAATATCTCCAGATCCTTTCTGATTCAGGCCTGAGACTATTTCAGCGTTGCGTATTAATTAAATACACTGTATAGACAATAATATTAGGACAGTTTAAAGTTTCCTTTAAGACGTTCAGTTCTAAGATGGTTCTCCATTTTAACAATAACATGAACAATTTTCACTCCGGCAACACGGTGGCTTAGTGGTTAGCACGTTCACCTCTCAGCACTAGGGATTCCCGGTTCGAATCCCCATTTGGGTGGAGTTTCCATGTTCTCCCCGTGTCCGCGTGGGTTTCCTCTGGGTTCTCAGGTTTCCTCCCACAGTCCAAAAACATGGATCAAGTCAATTCATTCATTCATTCATTCATTATCTTCCGCTTTATCCTATATTAGGGTTACGGTGGGGTTCCCCATGCCCATCCAGGGGAGAACGTTTCAGGCGGACACCCAGGACAGGACGCCAATCTATCGCTTGGCACACACTCACACACACAGACACACTCTATATGGGGCAATTTGGAGAATTCAATTGACTTGATCCATGTTTTTGGACTGTGGGAGGAAACCGGAGAACCCGGAGGAAACCCACGCAGACACGGGGAGAACATGGAAACTCCACCCAGATGGGGATTCGAACCGGGAATCCCTAGTGCTGAGAGGAGAACGTGCTAACCACTAAGCCACCGCGCCGCCCGGATCAAATCAATTGAGTTCTCCAAATTGCCCCAAATAGAGTGTGTCTGTGTGTGTGTGTGAGTGTGTGCCCAGCGATGGATTGGCGGCCTGTCCTGGGTGTATCTGAAACGTTCTCCCCTGGATGGGCATGGGGAACCCCCCCCGCGACCCTAATATAGTACAAAGCGGGAGATAATGAATGAATGAATGAATTTTCACTCCTACGGTATGGGTTTCCACAAGATTCTGGAGTGTCTGCAATTCAGAAGAATGTTGAACAGGTGTAATATTATATATTTTATATTTTATAATGGATAAGTCAGCGCCCAAACCATCTGGTGATTGTTGCCAGATGTAATTAATGCGGTCCCATTATGTCAAACTGATGGTTCAGTTCTGTATTGCGGACTGTAGGCAAGGTTAAAAAAGGTTAATAGACAGTTAAACTGGTAAAATGGTTTTCTGAACTTATATAAGCAATTCATTCGTCTTTGGCTACTTAAATCACGCTCCTTACTGTGTTGGCAAAATTCAGATCTCCCCACCTCCTCCTAGTGGATTTCATACATTCATTTATTCATTCATTCATTATCTCCCGCTTTATCCTCTATTAGGGTCGCGGTGGGGTTCCCCATGCCCATCCAGGGGAGAACGTCTCGGGCGCTGGGCAGATACACCCAAGACAGGGCGGCAATCCATCGCTTGGCACACACTCACACACACAGACACACTCTATATGGGGCAATTTGGAGAATTCAATTGACTTGATCCATGTTTTTGGACTGTGGGAGGAAACCGGAGAACCCGGAGGAAACCCACGCAGACACGGGGAGAACATGGAAACTCCACCCAGATGGGGATTCGAACCGGGAATCCCTAGCGCTGAGAGGTGAACGTGCTAACCACTAAGCCACCGTGCCTACATTCATTTAATTTTTATAATTTTTATCCAAAATATAATTTTTTATGCCTAATTTCTGATTTGTGCAGCTCAACATCCTTTTGTCAGCATCTCTGCAGTGTTGTCTGGGTTTCCCATAGTGATGAATACTGAGAAAAGACCTGTGTGTCATCTTATATTTACATCTTAGTCATAACTGACCAGTTAAAGATGAACTGATACACAAAAAGGCTTTTTAGCTCCAGTCTTTTTCACATTTGCTATATTTCTACATCGAAATGTATTTTCTGTTTGCTTCTGAATAGATTATATAATACAGGTATTGCTTTATTTTCCAATAAGTCAATCAGCAGTTGCACTGTTTGCTGCAGATGCTGGAGGCAACTCTTCTGTTTGAACCAGGGTCTAAAAATACAGATTTTTTTTTCCAGATGAAGCTTTCCGCTTATGGTGGTAAATATACAGTATTTTAAGGATCCTAAACATTTACAGGGCGGCGCAGTGGCTTAGTGGTCAGCATGTTCTCATCTCAGCGCTAGGGATTCCCGGTTCGAATCCCCATCTGGTGGAGTTTCCATGTTCTCCCCGTGTCTGCATGGGTTTCCACCGGGTTCTCCGGTTTCCTCCCACAGTCCAAAAACATGGATCAAGTCAATTGAATTCTCAAAATTGCCCCATATAGAGTGTGTCTGTGTGTCTGAGTGAGTGTGTGCCCAGTGATAGATTGGCGCCTGTCCTGGGTGTATCTGCCCAGCGCCCGATACGTTCTCCCCTGGATGGGCATGGGGAACCCCCCCGCGACCCTAATAGAGGATAAAGCGGAAGATAATGAATGAATGAATAAACATTTACAAGCAAAATGAACAAAACAAATAGACTCTTGCATAAATGCTGTAATTTAAAAAATAAATGTAAATCAAAATCTGTATATAAAAGTTAAATATAAATATAAATATATAAAATACAAAATGTGATGATTTATGCTCTTTTATGAATCATCCACATGTTCGCACTTATCAGCTTAGAGCTTCTTCTAAACAAGCGTAGGTTGATATGGAAAAGCTCAGGTACTAAAACTAAAGTCCTCTTTAGTTTATTTTTGACCTTCTATAGCACTGGATTGCTATGGTCCTTATGTATTAACCCTGTAGTGAATATATTTATATTTATATTTATATATATATATTCATTCATTCATTAACTCCCGCTTTATCCTCTATTAGGGTCGCGGTGGGGTTCCCCATGCCCATCCAGGGGAGAATGTTTCGGGCGCTGGGCAGATACACCCAGGACAGGACGCCAATCTATCGCTGGGCACACACTCACTCACACAAACACACTCTATATGGGGCAATTTGGAGAACTCAATTGAATTCATCCTTGTTTTTGGACTGTGGGAGGAAACTCAAGAACCTGGAGGAAACCCACACGGACACGGGAGAACATGGAAACTCCACCCAGATGGGGATTCGAACCGGGAATCCCTAGTGCTGAGAGGAGAACCTGCTAACCACTAAGCCACCGTGCCGCCCTATATATATATATATATATATATATATATATATATATATATATATATATATATATATATATATACATATATATATATATATATATATATATATATATATATATATAGATATATATAGATAGATAGATAGAGAGAAAGAGAGAGAGAGAGAGAGAGAGAGAGAGAGAGAGAGAGAGATAATTATATAATTATAGAGATGCTTCCTCAGTGTGTGAGAGTACCAATTGTAAAACAAGGTGAAGGATGCGTGATGGTCTAAGGCTGCTTTGCTGAATCCAGAATCGGCAACTTGCCCGGCGTGACTCACACTCGATAAAATGAGCCATCACAGCATTACAGCACCATGAAATACCCTCTAGTCTACACCTATTTGGCTAGTTGGGCAGAAGTAAACATTACAGCAATATAATGAGTCAAAACCATACTTCTGGGTTGTGTTAGAATTACCTCAGAGATAATGGCTGTCTCAACCCAGAATGGTAATGACAGGCGCCATTTCCCTCATAATTCATGCTACCATTAAAATGACTTTGAAGCTGTTGCACGAATAGAAAATTGTTCTACTACGGTGACTACACTTTTGCACTAATTGTTATGGGGTTTAATGAAGTAGGAGTTTTATGCAGGGCCTTTTATTGTAATGAAGTATTTTTACTTTGCAATATTAATCATTTTACTTAAGGAAAAGATCTGAATATTTGCACCGGCGGAACGTGGACATATCAAAGCGTGCCGGAGGAATTATGTTAATGTCAAATCACTATGGAGAGAGCCCGTTAACAGTAACACTGCTTAATAATAGATTATACAAATCCAGTTAGCATTACCATTAAACTGCTCCTGCTGGAATACAGCACTCTGCATTCACACAGGGTATTATTATTCATAATCAAGTGCAATTGTTCTCGGATGCACAGGTCTCTACATCATACACGTGATTTAATTACAATGTGGATCCGTACATGCTGTACAGGACGTAATACATTTAATGGATATACCCCACCAGCAAATGAGGACAATGTATGCTTCGGCTCTTCATGCTGCTTGTTAATGTAGTTGTATTAACATTTATAAGTAACTACGGTGGTTATAGGATATAGGAGCATTCATTCATTCATTCATTATCTTCCGCTTTATCCTCTATTAGGGTCGCGGTTGGGTTCAGGGGAGAACGTCTCGGGCGCTGGGCAGATACACCCAGGACAGGGCGCCAATCCATCGCTGGGCACACACTCACTCACACAGACACACTCTATATGGGGCAATTTGGAGAACTCAATTGACTTGATCCATGTTTTTGGACTGTGGGAGGAAACCGGAGAACCCGGAGGAAACCCACACGTACACGGGGAGAACATGGAAACTCCACCCAGATGGGGATTCGAACTGGCAATCCCTATTGCTGAGAGGAGAACGTGCTAAACCACTAAGCCACCATGCCCGAAACGTTCTCCCCAGGATGGGCATGGGAAACCCCCCCCCCCATGCCCATCCTGGGGAGAATGTTTCGGGCGCTGTGCAGATACACCCAGGACAGCACCCGAAACGTTCTCCCCTGGATGGGCATGGGGAACCCCCCCCCTGCGACCCTAATAGAGGATAAAGCGAAAGATAATGGATGGATGGATATTGATTGGAATTCAATTTAATTATATTGAATTAAAAATGGTGGCACGGTGGCTTAGTGGTTAGCACGTTCGCATCTCAGCACTAGGGATTCCCGGTTCGAATCCCCATCTGGGTGGAGTTTCCATAATCTCCCCGTGTCTACGTGGGTTTCCTCCGGGTTCTCCGGTTTCCTCCCACAGTCCAAAAACATGGAACAAGTCAATTGAATTCTCAAAACTGCCCCATGTAGAGTGTGTGTGTGTGAGTGAGTGTGTGCCCAGCGATGGATTGGCATCCTGTCCTGGGTGTATCTTCCCAGCGCCCGAAACGTTCTCCCCGGGATTGCCCCCCCCCCCCCCCCAACCCTAATAGAGGATAAAGCGGGAGATAATGAATGAATGAATGAATTAAAAATTCGTGTTTTAGATAATCTGTAATTACTGTAGTGTCAACAAAAGCCAGTCGACAAGATTTATCTGCTTTATCTGCAAAATAACCTGTACACTGGAGACGGCTGTGCTCTGATATTATTATAATACTTTTACAGATACTCTCAGCTGGTAACTCCACTTAATCCCCCTGCAGGTTTGTACTTGCAGAAATCAGGGGGAAAAAATAGCAAACACACAATGTATTCTGCTTTCGGATCAACAACACATCCCATAATATCATTGACCAGGTGGTAAACAAATTAAAAGAAGCAGGTTAACTGATGTAATCAACTGATATTAGTGGGAGCTGATTGCTTTTGTTTGTGCCGAAGGAAGACTGTGACATCTGTAATTAAAGAGGAATTATTCTGCATGGAGAGATCAGCTGCAGCATCTTTCAGTTCAGGGAACCATTCTGAAAGAATAACATCCCGGTTGTGCTGATCATCACACACACGGTGAGGAAAGGAACCCGGGTTCAAACAAAACGCCTTCAACTCAATCGAACACTGAATTTTAATAACGCAGAACAATAAGGGGCAGTACGGTGGCTTAGAGGTTAGCACGTTCTCCTCTCAGCACTAGGGTTTCCCGGTTCCAATCCCCATCTGGGTGGAGTTTCCATGTTCTCCCCGTGTCCGCGGGTTTCCTCCGGGTTCTCCGGTTTCCTCCCACAGTCCAAAAACATGGATCAAGTCAATTGAGTTCTCCAAATTGCCCCATATAGAGTGTGTCTGTGTGAGTGAGTGTGTGCCCAGCGATGGATTGGCGCCCTGTCCTGGGTGTATCTGCCCAGCGCCCGAAATGTTCTCCCCTGGATGGGCATGGGGAACCCCCCCCCACCATGACCCTAATAGAGGATAAAGCGGGAGATAATGAATGATTGAATAATAATATGGAAGGTAAAAGGTGACAGTTTTGAGCAATAAATATGAAGGGGCCCAGCGATGGATTGGCGCCCTGTCCTGGGTCTATCTGCCCAGCGCCCGAGACGTTCTCCCCTGGATGGGCATGGGGAACCCCACCGCGACCCTAATATAGGATAAAGCGGAAGATAATGAATGATTGAATAATAATATGGAAGGTAAAAGGTGACAGTTTTGAGCAATAAATATGAAGGGGCCCAGCGATGGATTGGCGCCCTGTCCTGGGTCTATCTGCCCAGCGCCCGAGACGTTCTCCCCTGGATGGGCATGGGGAACCCCCCGCAACCCTAATAGAGGATAAAGCGGAAGATAATGAATGAATGAATTTGAAGGGGCGATGCCCTAAAGTCATTAATGTGGGTTCTTGTGTAAGAGCTTTAACCCTCATTGCTCTATCATGGCTTTGACTCCAACCATTAAGTTGTAAGAGGTTAGCACATCTGCCTCTTAGTGCTGGGGATCCAGGTTCGAATCTGGGTGGACTTCCTATGTTCTGCCATTGTGTCCATGTGGGTTTCCTTTGGGTTCTCTGGTTTTCTCCCACAGTCCATTCATCAAACCGTCTTTAATCCTTCCCTTAATACTATACTTGGGGTGGGGAGGGATGTTTCCCATGACCATTCAGGGGATAATGGGTGAAAATGTGCTGGGCAGGTACACACAGTGCAGGGTGCACACACAATTTAGTGCAGCCAATTCACCTTTAATCCATGTTTTTAGACTGTGGGAGGAAAACTTGGAGGATCATAGCACTGGGAGGGGGACGTGCCAACCACTAAGCCACCATACTGCCTTCTTCTACAGCCTATAAACATTAATCCATAAACATAATAAGGTGAAGTGGCTACTCTAAATTGCCCCTATCTGAGCATCATTTCAGCGCCACACCAGCATCATTTCAGCGCCACACCCCCCCATTAATGATGAGGTGGGTGAAGAGGTGAAACGCCAGCACACACTAATCACAGATTACCCCCCAACACAGCCAAGTCTGAGATCTACATCTTTATCTCCAGGGGATTAATTAAACGCAAGATTAAATAAATGTGTTTTTAATTTGTTTTTAAAGATTAACAGTGATTCAGAATCATGAACAGTAACTGGAAGGCTATTCCAAAGTTTTCGGAGCCTTGTGGGAGAACGCTCTTCCACCAGCAGTCATTTTATTTATTCTAGGAGCTAAGAGTAAACCAGCACCTTGAGATCGGAGCTGATCGATTGAATCAGCTCACTCAGATACTGTGGAGCCTGATTATGTCGAATTTTATATGTTATCAATAAAATTTTGTACTCGATACGAGACTTAACTGGTAGCCAGTGCAAGTTTAATAACACGGGACTGATAGGATCAAACTTAAGCTCTCGTATTTAGGAACATTTGCCTTTTATCAAAGAAATAAAGCACAAACCCTGACTGATCAAGTGCATGACGTAAGTGCAGACTGTGTTCATGTTCTAAATGGCTTCAGGGTCATTTTTAAAGGATTTATAATGGAGGACCACAACTGCTGACAATAAAATCCTTCACACCTCCAATCTGCCTTTCTCCATGTGCGTGTGTGTGGGTCGATATGGAACCAATTGTCTCTTCTTTTTTTTTTTACTAACCAAGACCAACTAGATTGATGACACAATATCATGAGAGCTGAGAAGCAGACAGAACGTATTAACAGCCTATTACAGTTGAAACCTTTGGCGGCGGTCCTATTGATCCCATGCTTGTTAATCATGCATAAGTGTACAGGTAGATACAGAAGCGGAATAAGTGAAAATTAATCAGAGCGCTGTTGTAAATAACATTAATGATCCGTATCAATCAAGGCTGAAGCAATACGGAGGCAGATGGAAGCAGACCCCCCGACACCGGAGCAGACGCAGAGCCGGAGCCGACGCTCTGATCTAACACATGACAGGTTGCATTATATTCGGAATACCTGGCTTTACTTAGCCACATAATGCATTCAAACCACAGCATCCAATCGAGGCTGCAATCTCAGCAGTTTGGGAACGGATCACTGCACACGGGGATAAAGTCCAGCGCCTTTTACATTCTGTTTCACCTTTGAGTAAAATATCACTGAAATTATTAAAGCAGCTCAGAATGGGAAAACTGTCCGTCGCCTTCAGTTTGGATTTTTTTCCTAAGGAATAGTCCAACATCCCAACCCCCACCACACACCGTCACGACAAGACTTAAGGCAAGAAATGACCTTAGTTTATAGATTTAGCATATTATACAGTAGGGCATCACGGTGACATAGTGGTTATTATCTAGGGGTGAGCTGCAATATTCGCTGATTCGGCGATTCGATTCGGAGAACCGTAGTCGACTATGAACCTCATAGTCGAATGTACCATTTTGACCACATGGGGGAGCCCATGGCTGCTGCTAAGCATTAGTTTTTACATGAAATGTCTTTGTTTTCGTTATATATATAGCCTTTTGTCAAATAAAATCATCCTAATTTCTAGAAAAAAAATAAAAAAAAGGTTTTCTTTTGTTAGAAAAACAAGTAAAATATAAAAAAAAAATATTTTTTAAAAACCACGCTTATAGCGCCATCTTGTGGTGAAATTTTAACTGATTCGACTATCAGTCGACTATAGGGAAAATCTGACCAATCAGATTTGACTATGAAAATCCTTAGTTGAAGACACCCCTAGTTATTATGTTCTCCTCCACAGTGCTGGGGATCCTCATCTGGGTGGAGTTTCCATGTTCTCCCTGCGTCCATATGGTTTTCTCTGGCTTCTCCGGTTTCTGTCCCCCAGTCCAAAAAATGTGGATTCAAGGTAAATTGGCTGCTCTATATTGCCCTAATATAGTGTGTATCTTGTGGCTTAGTGGTTAGCACGTTCACCTCTCAGCACAAGGGATTTCCGGTTCGAATCCCCATCTGGGTGGAGTTTCCATGTTCTCCCCGTGTCCACGTGGGTTTCCTCCGGGTTCTCCGGTTTCCTCCCACAGTCCAAAAACATAGATCAAGTCAATTGAGTTCTCCAAATTGCCCCATATAGAGTGTGTATGTGTGTGTGAGATACACCCAGGAGAGAGAACCCAGAGGAAACCCCCACGGACACGGGGAGAACATGGAAACTCCACCCAGATGGGGATTTGAACTGGGAATCCCCAGCGCTGAGAGGAGAACATGCTAACCACTAAGCCACCGTGCCGCCCCTCCAATCAATATAATCATTCATTCATTATCTGCGTTTTATCCTCTATTAGGGTCGGTTCGAATCCCCATCTGGGTGGAGTTTCCATGTTCTCCCCGTGTCCACGTGGTTTTCCTCCGGGTTCTCCGGTTTCCTCCCACAGTCCAAAAACATGGATGAAGTCAATTGAGTTCTCCAAATTGTCCCATATAGAGTGTGTCTGTGTGAGTGAGTGTGTGCCCAGCGATGGATTGACGTCCTGTCCTGGGTCTATCTGCCCAGCGCCCAAAACGTTCTCCCCTGGATGGGCATGGGGAACCCCACCGCGACCCTAATAGAGGATAAAGCGGAAGATAATGAATGGATGGATGGATGTTTCTGCTCAATGCTTTTGTCAGACATTGTTTGATGTAACTCACATGTAATTCTCATTTATGCTTTGCAGGGACGGGGGAGGGGGGGTCCTCATACCCATTCAGAGGAGGATGTTTCTGGTGCTGGGCAGATACACCCAGGACAGGGTGCCAATCCATCTCTAAGCACACACACACACACACACACACACACACACACACACACACACTATACAAGAGCAATTCAGAGCACTGAGCCACCATGCCGTCCGGTTACAACATCATCTTCACTCAAATGTAAACTTGTGTTTTTAAGGCCCTTTGTTATACCACCATAACAGATCAGACAGTTCCTCTCTCTGTTCTGCAGATCCCCTGGCACTGGACTCTGCGGCGTCCCACAGATTAAACACTCTTCAGTGGGTGGCAGGTTTTTCAGAGGTCTGTTGTAGAATCTAGGACTCTATCACACAATCTCTTCAGACCTACTTTCTCATCCATATGTGTCTGTATTTTTTTTTTTACAGTAAAGTGCTCGTGGGATCACTCACACATTATATAAGGGCAATTTACCTTGAATCCATGTTTTTGGACTGTAGGAGGACACTGGAGAACCTGCAGAAAACCCATGTGGACATGTGGACATGTGGAGAACATGGAATCGGTATACAAACCTGGGGGCTGAGAGGTGGACATGCTAAACCATTAAAGTAGATATCTTTATGGAATAGAGTGTGTAAATTCCCATTTAATTTCCAATGACATCAGTTTAAATGAAAAGAAAATGCTTAATGTGTTTTTTAACAGTGCCAACGTTTTTTATATATTACTTTGGATATTTAAACTGTACCAGGAGACAAGACGAAGCAGTTTGTGTTCTTCTATGAAGACGGTAAAGTGGGTACAGTGTGTGAAGCGTTTTTTAAAAGCATTACAGCAGAAGGTCCCGGGTTTGATTTCCATTCAGTGGTGTGTCAGTTGTTAGTCTCTGTGTTTTTTAGTTCTTCTTATCTCCCGATACTTCCTAAAAACCTGCCGGCAGGTGACGTGGATATGATATTGTAATGGTCCGCCCTGTCATTGCTCTTTTAATTTCCAGAGAGGGACTGAAGCAGGTATTGGCAGCCACTATGCCCCATACTGTGACACCCATTAGCACAAATGAATGTGTGAAAATACACAGATTTCAGTATTTATAATCATCCATCCATTATCTTCCACTTATCCTGGGGGGGGTGGGGGTTCCCCATGCCCATCCAGGGGAGAACGTTTTGGGCGCTGGGCAGATACACCCAGGACAGGGCGCCAATCTATCACTGGGCACACACTCACTCACACAGACACACTCTATATGGAGCAATTTGGAGAATTCAATTGACTTGATCCATGTTTTTGGACTGTGGGAAGAAACCGGAGAACCCGGAGGAAACCCACGCGGACACGGGGAGAACATGGAAACTCCACCCAGATGGGGATTCGAACCGGGAATCCCTAGCGCTGAGAGGAGAACGTGCTAACCACTAAGCCACCGTGCCGCCTCGTCCTGTCATTGCTCTTTTAATTTCCAGAGAGGGACTGAAGCAGGTATTGGCAGCCACTATGCCCCATACTGTGACACCCATTAGCACAAATGAATGTGTGAAAATACACAGATTTCAGTATTTATAAATCAGTGGTTTGGATTTAATTGCAACTTTCAGGAGCCACGCTGCAAGAGTAGTGTTTTATACTGAGAAAGCTGAACTGTGCTGGGAGCGGGATTGATGGGCGGAGACGTGAACCGCCTCTGAACTCTGACTCTTCATGCCCCCTAAAGCTATGCCTATGTTCATTGTTCTAAAGTATTCGTCTCCTTTAATGTAATGACAGAATTCATTCAAGCTGCAAAGTTGGGTTAAATCACAGCCAGGCTTGCACTGTCTTGAATTGCACCCCACACTCATACATGCGTAATAGGGTCGGGGTCAGGATATTGTTCGGGAGACGTCATGACAGTCAGCGTTTCATGTTCATCTTTGGCCTCAAAGTTGCTGTGTTTTGTCAGCACATAGATTCTTTTCATTCAGAAGATGACAGGCAACACGGGACACTGGAAGACCTTGATCATAATGACACCAACAGTGGACACAGGACCCCTGAGAGCTCTGGGAACTGCATTGGCATTATTCTTGCACTCTGTGGTGTGTGTTTGTTTTAATAATCCCTTGCTTCCTTGCGATGCCCCTGTCTGCTGTTTTTCAGTCTGCTTTTCTTCAGAGTCTGTTGTCATGCCCAGAACCAAGACATCTGTAGGAGTTAACAAACGTCTGCAGAAGTAATCTGCATGTGGGCTGTGATTAAGCACTTACGGTAAAATCATTTATTATTTCTCATTTCCGTGCATGGTTCTACTGCTGCTCCCAGATCAGTGCTGCAGGTTGCACATGCATAGATCTGGCCCCTGAACTCAGAAGATATGAGATTACGAGAAATTGATTTCTTTTCCCCCTCTAAACTAATTAAGCCGTACTTGGAAGAGCTATCTTCCTAAAAAAAAAATGCCAGTGTCAGAATCCAAGTAAATCCCTGAGTGGGCCAATAAATGGAATGTATTTTGGATGTCTTATTGGGGTTTTAAGATAATGCTGGAAATTGTTAGAACATTTGTGACAGCCCGGAAGAAATACAGTTTAAGGAGCTGAAGGCATTTTCTGCTCTGAAGAAGAGGAAGCAAAAAAGAAGAGAAGATTGTCATGCTCGGTGTTAATGAGAGTGTTTTGATGTATGGGAGTGGTGCTGCGAGATAAAGGCAGACTGTTTTAAATTCCGTTTGAACCTGTTCGCTTCTGATTTCACGTCTATTGCAATCACTTCTCCACTGAATCCATGTTCTATAGATGTGCATTTAATCTCAGTTTATTCATCCATCCATTATCTCCCGCTTTATCCTCTATTAGGGTCGTGGCGGGGTTCCCCATACCCATCCAGGGGAGAACGTTTCAAGCGCTGGGCAGATAGACCCAGGACAGGGCGCCAATCCATCGCTGGGCACACACTCACTCACACAGACACACTCTATATGGGGCAATTTGGAGAATTCAATTGACTTGATCCATGTTTTTGGACTGTGGGAGAAAACCGGAGAACCCGGAGAAACATGGAAAACATGGAAACTCCACCCAGATGGGGATTCGAACCGGGAATCCCTAGTGCTGAGAGGAGAACATGCTAACCACTAAGCCACCGTGCCGCCAATCTCAGTTAATATTCTATAAATTGTATAATCCAGTCATCCATTCATTATCTTCTGCTTAATCCTGTACTAGAGTTGTGGGGTGAAACTGGAGAACTCAAGACAAAGTCACACGGACACTGGGAGAATATGGATTCCCAGTTCTGAGAGGAGAACATGCTAAGGCACCCCTGCCCCCTGCCCCAATCCAAAATCATGAATTAGTGTCGTGGGTGTGGGGGTGGGGGGTGGATCCCATGCCCATGGGGAGAACATTTTGGGTGCTGGGCAGATACCTCAGGACAGAGCGTCAATCCATCGTTGGGCACACACTCACACAGACATATACACACACACACACACACACACGCCACAGTTTTTAGACTGTGGGAGGAAACCGGAGAACTCAGGACAAAGTCACATGGACACTGAGAGATTCCCTGTTCTGTGAGGAGAACATGCTAACCACAAAGCCAACACTGCCCCCTGCCCCAATCCAAAATCATGAATGAGTTTCGTGGGGGGGGGGATGGGATCCCATGCCCATGGGGAGAACACTTTGGGTGCTGGGCAGATACCCCAGGACAGAGCGTCAATCCATTGTTGGGCACACACTCACACAGACATACAGAAACACACACACACACACACACACACACACACACACACACACACACACACACACACACACACACACACCACAGTTTTTAGACTGTGGGAGGAAACCGGAGAACTCAGGACAAAGTCACATGGACACTGGGAGAATATGGATTCCCAGTTCTGAGAGGAGAACATGCTAATCACAAAGCCACCACTGCCCCCTGCCCCAATCCAAAATCATGAATAAGTGTCCCCAATGAATTGGATCCCATGCCCATGGGGAGATAGTTTTAGGTCCTGGGCAGATACACCAACACTCACTCACATAGACACACTTCAGCGGGGCAATTTGGAGCAGCCAATTGACCTCAAATCCATCTTTATGGACACCAGAGAACTGAGAGGACACTACAAGAACCACTGTTAGAACTTCTAAACTTTTAATAATGTACATCTGTTAAATGAAGCATGTTTTGTTTGCTCAGCAGGAGACAGACTGTTCCATTTCCGTCAACCTGAGACAAGTCTGTCTTAAGATCCGCCTCTTCTGATCATTTCCTGACGGAACCCATATTTCTTATTATGTGACATATTATTGAGAGCTCCTCGATATGTGACTCTGGTGGGAGATAAAAACAGGAGGTTCAAAATTGTAATTCAGCCTCCTCTTTGAACCCGTTCTGATCTCATGTATATTGCAATTACATCTCTCCTGACTTTTCGGAGTTCTGGGTTTGCAACTGTAATGCCTTGAAGCTCCGCATAGCTCTTTGTTTGATCACATTGTACACAGTGTATCAGCAGCACACACTCTTTAGCAAACAGGATGGTGGGCGGGAGGGAGGAAAAAAGTATATTTATATAAATACACACTTTATTTTCTCTCTTTTCTGCTCTATGTACTGTACCTTCTCAAAGGTCTGCTTTAGTACTGAGTGTAAATTCAGGTTAAAGGGAGGTTTAAATGATATAATCCAGTCATCCATCCATTATTTTCTTCTTAACACTGGTTTCCCTGGTACCACGAAAATTTTCGTCGCAAAACATTCGACCCTATACTAGAGTTGTGGGGTGGAGGGTTCCCCATGCCCATCCACGGAGAACGTTTTGGGCGCTGGGCAGATACACCCAGGACAGGATTCCCCATTCTGTGAGGAGAACATGCTAATCACTAAGGCACCACTGCCCCCTGCCCCAATCCAAAATCATGATTGAGTTTCGTGGGGGGGGAGGGATCCCATGCCCACGGGGAGAACGTTTTGGGTGCTGGGCAGATACCCCCAGGACAGAGCCTCAATCTATCATTGGGCACACACTCACACAGACATACACACTCACACAGACATACACACACACACACACACACGACGGTTTTTAGACTATGGGAGGAAACCGGAGAACTCAGGAGAAAGTCACACGGACACTGGGAGATTACGGATTCCCAGTTCTGAGAGGAGAACATGCATTAGTGGTTATCAGAGTGTCCAGCGCACACTCTTTAGCAAACAGGATGGTGGGCGGGAGGGAGGGAAAAAAAATATTTTTATATAAATATACACTTGGCGGCACGGTGGCTTAGTGGTTAGCATGTTCTCCTCTCAGCGCTAGGGATTCCCGGTTCGAATCCCCATCTGGGTGGAGTTTCCATGTTCTCCCCGTGTTTCCTCCGGGTTCTCCGTTTTCCTCCCACAGTCCAAAAACATGGATCAAGTCAATTGAATTCTCAAAATTGCCCCATTTAGAGTGTGTCTGTGTGAGTGAGTGTGTGCCCAGCGATGGATTGGCGCCCTGTCCTGGGTGTATCTGCCCAGCGCCCGGGGCGTTCTCCATTGGATGGGCATGGGGAACCCCACCGCGACCCTAATATAGGATAAAGCGGAAGATAATGAATGAATAATTGAAAGGATACACTGGGCGGCACGGTGGCTTAGTGGTTAGCATGTTCTCCTCTCAGCACTAGGGATTCCCGGTTCGAATCCCCATCTGGGTGGAGTTTCCATGTTCTCCCCGTGTCCGCGTGGGTTTCCTCCGGGTTCTCCGTTTTCCTCCCACAGTCCAAAAACATGGATCAAGTCAATTGAATTCTCAAAATTGCCCCATATAGAGTGTGTCTGTGTGAGTGAGTGTGTGCCCAGCGATAGATTGGCGCCCTGTGCTGGGTGTATCTGCCCAGCGCCCGAAACGTTCTCCCCTGGATGGGCATGGGGAACCCCCCCGCGACCCTAATAGAGGATAAAGCGGGAGATAATGAATGAATGAATATACACTTTATTTTCTCTCTTTTCTGCATTAGTACTAAGTGTATATTCAGGTTAAAGGGAGGTGTGTGTGGACACATACCCCTAAGCTCGACTATATGGTAAGAGGAGTTGGTGACCTCACTTTGCAATTCAAACCTTACCTTTCATCCCATAGCTCGCTTTTTTATCACATGATCCATTCGTTTGTCCATCTGCGTACCGTTTTTTTATTCCGTGAACACATAAATCAGGTCGAAATAAACTCCCATGTCATGCCGTGTCTATCTCAGCTCATCAGGCTCCTAATACCCTGTGCATGTGAGACGGCGATAAGGATGGCAGAGGACTAGGCGTCCACTCGATGCGCCACATTTTCAGGTGTTTCGGATGAGGCCTTAATTCTATCACAGAGACAAACCCAACAAATGAGAACAGATACAGGAGACGGGTTAAACTAACTGTGAATCCAGGGCTTACGGGTTCCACATGCAGGCATCAGAACCAACACAATGTTTACACAACGCAACAGAGAATTTATATTAGTTTGAAAAGACCCGTTTTAAAGTCTTGGAACTGAATTCAGGGGCATTCAGCACATTCGGTTTCTATGACAGTCGTTATTATAAAAAAAAAAACAAGCTTCACAGGCCTTAATTAAAAGATCTGATTAATTTTTTTTTTTTTTTCATGATTAATTATTGGGCGGCTTAGTGTTTAGCATGTTCTCCTCTCAGTGCTAGGGATTCCCGGTTCGAATCCCCATCTGGGTGGAGTTTCCATGTTCTCCCCGTGTCCACGTGGGTTTCCTCCTGGTTCTCTGGTTTTCTCCCACAGTCCAAAAACAAGGATCAAGTCAATTGAATTCTCCAAATTGCCCCATATAGAGTGTGTTTGTGTGAGTGAGTGTGTGCCCAGCGATGGATTGGCGCCCTATCCTGGGTGTATCTGCCCAGCGCCCGGGGCGTTCTCCATTGGATGGGCATGGGGAACCCCACCGCGACCCTAATATAGGATAAAGCGGAAGATAATGAATGAATAAATGAAAGGATACACTGGGTGGCACGGTGGCTTAGTGGTTAGCACGTTCTCCTCTCAGCGCTAGGGATTCCCGGTTCGAATCCTCATCTGGGTGGAGTTTCCATGTTCTCCCCGTGTCCGCGTGGGTTTCCTCCGGGTTCTCCGTTTTCCTCCCACAGTCCAAAAACATGGATCAAGTCAATCGACCTCTCAAAATTGCCCCATATAGAGTGTGTCTGTGTGAGTGAGTGTGTGCCCAGCGATGGATTGGCGCCCTGTCCTGGGTCTATCTGCCCAGCGCCCGAGACGTTCTCCCCTGGATGGGCATGGGGAACCCCACCGCGACCCTAATATAGGATAAAGCGGGAGATAATGGATGGATGGATGAATGAATGATTAATTATTGTCTTGATTTATTTTTTATTAGTATTAAAATTAAAAGGCAACGCTCAGCGGGGTGTGTTATCGTCAATAATGTCACGGCTGGACAAACAGCTCAGCCAATCAGATTTAACGACCAGAACTCCCCTTGAATTTTGCCTTGAATTTGCTTCCCGACATGAAAGCAACTCTATTAACAATCCTGATTATACAGCATGCGCCGGGATATCTGACTCTGATTGGTCCGAAGACGTTGATTAGGCCTTTGTAACAGCGTGAATCTGACACGCATGGCTCTGAAGACGTGTCAGCAGCAGGGAAAAAAAATCACATGGGGATATTAATGGTTACTAATTTATGGTTTCCATAGTAACAGCTCATTTACATGATCTTTTAACTGGGTATAGGGTACAAAGAGTTCCTTATAGTTTGGAGAACTGAGGTTACTCTCTGCACTCTAAGTCTCATCAGGTAAAACAGATACAGATTTACCTTTATTTTAAAATTTAATATACTGTTTTTATTTTTAGCTCAATAAAAAAAAAGCATAATTTTATGATACCTTTTTTTTCAAATCAAAATATTTTCTGTCTGGATTTGCTCCACAGATGAGACGAGTCCCAGCAGGTTTGTAATACTGCACTCTGCATCGAGGACCAAAGGTAATTTTAAGATTCGAAAATCAAAATCTAATTCTGGGTATCAGGATAAGGTTGCCATGGACCCCAAAGTGTGATTGGCACCAAATTAGATTGAACATATTGTTTTGATCCCGTCACCTGACCTATTTCATGCTGTAGATGAAGGACAAAGATCATTTTTATGAATAACACAAGCCGTATTAAAGGGCACAATTATTCCAGAGGCTGTAGAACGGTTCTGTAGACACATACTGGTAACAGCACGTACAGTATTTATTGTCCTTGGAGCTTTGTTGTTTTTAATAATGTACTGAAGTTTTAATGAATGCCACTAAGCCATTTTTTATCTAAAATAAGAAAATAAGTAGTTTTATGCAAACCTGGTAATAAAAAGAGGAATTATAAAGAGTATTTACAGTGGGCTACATGTTCAAGTTCATATTTATTTATTATTATATAACTGTGTGGATTTTAATAGAACAAATATACTCTATTGTTCTACAGTCTCAATTAGAACCCAGGACGCTACCCACAGGATTCTGGTGGATGAACATCTGGTTGGTAAAATATTTAGAATCCAGCACAGAATAAAAAAAACAAATTACATAAAGAAACAAATGGGAAATGTATATTTCATACACAGTAATATTCAAAATTTGGACACACTTCCTTTTTGCTCTATTTACTGTCCATGTTCTCAGTTCCACTTCTTGTAAAGATGTTCTCTAATGATCAGAACCCCAATAGTAGCACCACAGAGCAGGGGTTATTCATTCATTCATTCATTATCTCCTGCTTTATCCTCTATTAGGTTCGCGGTGGGATTTCCCATGCCCATCCAGGGGAGAACGTTTCGGGCGCTGGGCAGATAGACCCAGGACAGGGCGCCAATCCATCGCTGGGCACACACTCACTCACACAGACACACTCTATATGGGGCAATTTGGAGAATTCAATTGACTTGATCCATGTTTTTGGACTGTGGGAGGAAACCGGAGAACCCGGAGGAAACCCACGTAGACACGGTGAGAACATGGAAACTCTACCCAGATGGGGATTCGAACCGGGAATCCCTAGCGCTGAGAGGCGAACGTGCTAACCACTAAGCCACCGTGCCGCCAGGGGTTATTTAGTTGGTGCATTATTCCTATCCCAGCAGTGTGACTGAGGTGGAGAAATGAAACTACACTAAAACCCCCTCACCTCATCAGTGTCACTGCAGAACTGACAATAAACAATCCACCACCCAAATGATACCTGTTCTGTGATGCTCCTGACCAACAGAGATGAGAGAACCAACAGGGACTAACAACAACAAAGAACACAGATGGACTACAGTCTGGAATTGTAAAACTACAAAGTCCATCTATATGGTAAGAGGAGGAAATGGAATGGAACATGAAGGGGGCGTGTCCAAACTTCCGACTGGAACCACTATCTGCTATTCCAAAAAAATAAAAATAAATAAATAAATAAATAAATAAATAAATACTTTCCTATTCCAGAAACATTTCCCCAATACCTATAATTTTCTTGCTTTTAGTTATTTTCGTTTACACAACAAGTACTCTCATTATATTCATCAAGCGTTTGACCCCTCAGCTGCACTCGCAGTGATGCAAAACAGCAGAAACTAATTACATTTTCCTGCGAATGTGTCGCATCCTCTCCAGTGAGTTTTGTGTTTTGTTCAAGTGTAATGAACTGTTTTGTTTCCTATTTATTACGATTGGTAAGTGGCAATACATAAACACAAGTTAGAGCGTCCTATTCTGTATGTATAAAGAGAAAGTGAGATACAGTGAAAGAGAGAGAGAGAGAGGGGGGGGGGGGGATTTAGGGGGAAAGTGGTTTAATAAAACCTGATTAAGAAGTGTTAAATCTGACTCGGGTGTGTTCATACCACACAAACGTTTCACACCTGTGACCTCAACACTTATGAATAATTACAGTCACAATCAAGCCTCGCTGCCGAAATGTAAATTTAAGTGCATAAGCCAGCACTTATTGTCTCTGACCTTTGGTATACCATGCTCTGCATTAATGTGCTTTACTAACGATGTCCCAGCTATCAAGAACAGTCCCCGCATGGGAGAACAGATAGAGAACCTGAGGTCCTTAATGATTCTAGGGAAAAAAACTAATTAGAAACCTGGTTAGTAATAATTAAAGAAAGATCATTGGATATCTTTTCATTCATTGATTCATTCATTATTTCCCGCTTAATCCTCTATTAGGGTCGCGGTGGGGTTCCCCATGCCCATCCAGGGGAGAACGTCTCGGGTGCTGGGCAGATACACCCAGGACAGGGCGCCAATCCATCGCTGGACACACACTCACTCACTCACTCACTCACACAGACACACTCTACATGGGGCAATTTGGACAACTCAATTGACTTGATCCATGTTTTTGGACTGTGGGAGGAAACCGGAGAACCCGGAGGAAACCCACACGGACACGGGGAGAACATGGAATCTTCACCCAGATGGGGATTCGAACCGGGAATCCCTAGCGCTGAGAGGCGAATGTGCTGACCACTAAGCCACCGTGCCGCCTCATTGGATATCTTTATATATATATAATACCAGTCAAATGTTTGGACACACCCCTTCCTACTCCATTATCTATTTCTTCCTCTTATCATATAGATGGACTCTGTAGTTTTCCAATTACAGACTGTAGTCCATCTGTGTTCTTTGTTGTTGTTAGTTGCCTGTTGGTTTTCTGTTCTCTGTTGGTCAGGAGCATCACAGAACAGGTATCATTTGAGTGGTGGATTGTTTATGGTCAGTTCTGCAGTGACACTGATGCTGTGAGGGGGTTTTAGTGCAGCATTTCTCCACCTCAGTGACACTGCTGGGATAGGATTTAATGCACCCACTAAATAACACCTGCTCTGTGAGGCTACTTGTATACGGTGTCCTATAAGCAATTGGGTTTAGGTGCCTTGCCCAATGGAACTTCAACTACATTTCCATTTGGTCATTTATTGGACGCTTTGATCCAAAGTGACTTACAAGGTGATCACAGGGTTAATCACAACATCTCTGGAGCAATGAGGGTTAAGGGTCTTGCTCAAGGACCCACATTGGTAACTTCAGTGGACCTGGGATTTGAACCCCACCTTCAGATTGATAGCCCAACACCCTAACCACTGACCTACCGCGCCCAACTATGGTACATGGGACCGGGAATCAAACCGGGGACCTTCAGGTCGCAAGGCTTCTTAACCACAAGCCTACAACTGTATATGTTAGTGAATATCAGTAATGTTTTCGTTCCATATAAAACAATTTAGTTAATCAGCCTTAATCCCACGGCGGCGCGGTGGTTTAGTGGTTAGCACGTTCTCCTCTCAGCACTAGGGATTCCCGGTTCGAATCCCAATCTGGGTGGAGTTTCCATGTTCTCCCCGTGTCCGCATGGGTTTCCTCCGGGTTCTCCAGTTTCCTCCTACAGTCCAAAAACATGGATCAAGTCAATTGAATTCTCCAACTTGCCCCATATAGAGTGTGTCTGTGTGAGTGAGTGTGTGCCCAGTGCTAGGGATTCCCGGTTCGAATCCCCATCTGGGTGGAGTTTCCATGTTCTCCCCGTGTCCACATGGGTTTCCTCCGGGTTCTCCGGTTTCCTCCTACAGTCCAAAAACATGGATCAAGTCAATTGAATTCTCCAAATTGCCCCATATAAAGTGTGTGTGTGTGTGTGAGTGTGTGCCCAGTGCTAGGGATTCCCGGTTCGAATCCCCATCTGGGTGGAGTTTCCATGTTCTCCCCGTGTCCACATGGGTTTCCTCCGGGTTCTCCGGTTTCCCCCTACAGTACAAAAACATGGATCAAGTCAATTGAGTTCTCCAAATTGCCCCATATAGAGTGTGTCTGTGTGAGTGAGTGAGTGTGTGCCCAGTGCTAGGGATTCCCGGTTCGAATCCCCATCTGGGTGGAGCTTCCATGTTCTCCCCGTGTCTGCATGGGTTTCCTCCGGGTTCTCCGGTTTCCCCCTACAGTCCAAAAACATGGATCAAATCAATTGAATTCTCCAAATTGCCCCATATAGAGTGTGTCTGTATGAGTGAGTGAGTGTGTGCCCAGCAATAGATTGGCGCCCTGTCCTGGGTGTATCTGCCCAGCGCCCGAAACGTTCTCCCCTGAACGGGCATGGGGAACCCCCCCGCGACCCTAATATAGTATAAAGCGGAAGATGATGAATGAATGAGGCTTAATCCTGCAATCCTAATCCTACATACTCTGCTCAGGAGCAGCACCCAAGAAAAAAAACCTTCACATCCCAACTTCTGAAAGCCTTCAGCCCCTGCATTCCAGTTCTGTGTACTGGACTTAATTATAGATTAATAATGCCACAAAGGTGTTTTGTGTCTCTGTGATGTCATACAGGCCTTTCATCTCCTAATCACGAAAGACTTTCATTGTTTCTTCCCGGTGTCCGGGACCCGCTTTCATTCCTTATCCCGGCCCATCACTATAATTTGAGATAGAGCGCTGTAGCTATTGTCTTTGCCAGCGATACCAACAGAAAGAAGGCAAAATGCCAGCCGCTGAGGTGAAGTCAATATTAGTTGCGGGTTAGACGTGTGCTTTGAATACAAAAGGCTTGACCGCAATCTCTTTGCACATAGAGGATTCACGGGTGTCATGACAGAATCCCGACTAAATACACTCGAAGGCATGCGATCCGATAACGCCCATTCCTATTCAGGTCACATTTGCATTCTGCAAGTCTCAAGCCCGCGGCGCATCTTAACACTAATCTGATCGGGTTAAAAATTAATGGCCTTGAAAAGTGTTGGGTTCAGGGAGCTCAGCCTGCAGCGGGAGCGCAGCCTCAGGTGCACCTCAGCGCAGACGACGGGGGCTTTTCGAACCGACTTGTTTACCTCCGTATTAAATCCGCCGAATGTGACACGTCTTTCGGGGATGTTAGCATGCACTTCAGGTAACGGAACACAAAGTGCATGTCGAAGGCCTAATAATTAACTAAACGCTTCGGTGCTTTTAAGTCTATCTGCTTGTTTATGAGCTTTTCTAAGCTCCTGATCTCAATGCTGATGCGTGCGCGCTAAGCTAGCCGTGACTTGCTTTTAAAAATATGTATCGTGGATGGGCCAGTAATCCCCATCAGCGCAAAGGACACTCTGAATGAACACTACTGAGTGAACACTACCTACATCTGATTGGAAACACTGCCAGATGAATGGCAGCTGACTTTTAAAGGTGTTAAAAGGATGAGTCTTTACTTTGTGACAGTAATGTAATGGGCGGCATGGTGGCTTAGTGGTTATCATGTTCTCCTCTCAGCGCCAGGGATTCCCGGTTCGAATCCCCATCTGGGTGGAGTTTCCATGTTCTCCCCGTGTCTGCGTGGGTTTCCTCCGGGTTCTCCGGTTTCCTCCCACAGTCCAAAAACAAGGATCAAGTCAATTGAGTTCTCCAAATTGCCCCATATAGAGTGTGTCTGTGTGAGTGAGTGTGTGCCCAGCGATGGATTGGCGCCCTGTCCTGGGTGTATCTGCCCGGCACCCAAGACGTTCTCCCCTGGATGGGCATGGGGAACCCCACCGCGATCCTAGTAGAGGATAAAGCAGAAGATATTGAATGAATGAATATATAGGGTGGCACGATGGCTTAGTGGTTAGCACGTTCTCCTCTCAGCGCTAGGGATTCCCGGTTCGAATCCCCATCTGGGTGGAGTTTCCATGTTCTCCCCGTGTCCGCATGGGTTTCCTCCGGGTTCTTCGGTTTGCTCCCACAGTCCAAAAACAAGGATCAAGTCAATTGAGTTCTCCAAATTGCCCCATATAGAGTGTCTGTGTGAGTGAGTGTGTGCCCAGCGATAGATTGACACCCTGTCCTGGGTGTATCTGCCCGGCACCCGAGACGTTCTCCCCTGGATGGGCATGGGGAACCCCCCCCCCTAATAGAGGATAAAGCGGAAGATAATGAATGAATGAATGAGTAATGTAATGCAGACGGGATGGTTGCGTAGTGGTTAGCCTCTCGGCACTTGGGGATACGAGTCCTGCTCTGGTTGGAGTGTTCATGTTCACTCCACATGGATTCAAGGTGAATTGGCTGTTCTGAATGGCCCCTGATCTAAATCTAAATAATTTGTTTCAGTAATTGTGTGCCCAGCGATGGATTGACGTCCTGTCCTCTGGGTATTTGTCGAGCTCCCTTGTTCTTTCAGATGCACTCAGGACAGAATACCAATACATTGCAGGGCAAACACTCACTCACTCACTCACACAACAACAAAGGGGCAATTTAGAGCCTCTATATATAAAGCGGGCGGCACCGTGGCTTAGTGGTTAGCACGTTCCCCGATTCCCGGTTTGAATCCCCATCTGGGTGGAGATTCCATGTTCTCCCCGTGTCTGCGTGGGTTTCCTCCGGGTTCTCCGGTTTCCTCCCACAGTCCAAAAACATGGATCAAGTCAATTGAGTTCTCCAAATTGCCCCATATAGAGTGTGTGTGAGTGAGTGTGTGCCCAGTGATGGATTAGCGCCCTGTCCTGGGTCTATCTGCCCAGCGCCCGAAACGTTCTCCCCTGGATGGGCATGGGGAACCGCGACCCTAATAGAGGATAAAGCGGAAGATAATGAATGAATGAATGAATTAAAAAATATAAAGCCCATCTATTTTGCCTGCTGTTTTTGAACACAGTGGAATTTGTCCTCCACATTTATCCCATCCATGCCGTGAAAGACACACACACACACACACACACACACACACACACACACACAGACACACACACACTGAGTGAGGCAGGTGTTACCTGACTCCCCCATTACGCCCAAACACCACAGTGTGTTTGCTAAAGTGTTCCATAGAATATGCTTTTGTCGATACTTCAACAAGTGCCCTTGAACCTCCATCATAAATTTCTAGATCTGTGAGGGAGTGTTTCAGTGGTTTTTTTTCCAAAGCCTCAGATTAATGACAGCATGTTAGTCTGTGGTAATAAAACCAGACTGCAGATGCAGCTGGAGTACCGCTCAAAGTTTGATTCTACAGCTAAGGCGTTCCTCGAGGGTCCCATTCTCCCCATTTATAAGGTTTAAACTCTTGACAGTGACAGAGAACAGCAGGAAAGCCACAAGTCAAGATTCATCAGCGTAACCCTCAAGCTGTGATGCTTTAAGGACTCCTGTTGGGTTTTAAGAGTCAATGCCATCCATTACTGGCCCACTGCTGGGCTGTCACGGTGTATGCAGTGTGACCTGAATATTGAACCCGGCGTCGTATCGCTGCATGTGTTTTAACAGGACAATTACCTTTGAGACGAGCTGCATGGCCCCAAACCCCAAACGTGCTGCAAATGAATTCATGCATGCATTATCTAACCTGCTCATCAGGATTAAGGTCACAGGGGACGCTGGAGCTTTACCCGAGCGCTCAGAGAACACAAAAACAGGTCGCCAGTCCATCTCAGTGCTGACACACAGACCACAGGGCTTTTACATTCATTCATTCATTCATTCATTATCTCCCGCTTTATCCTCTATTAGGGTCGCGGGAGGGGGGGGGGGACCATGTCCAGGGGAGAACGTTTCGGGCACTGGGCAGATACACCCAGGACAGGACGCCAATCCATCACTGGGCACACACTCACTCACACAGACACACACTCTACATGGGGCGATTTGGAGAACTCAATTGACTTGATCCATGTTTTTGGACTGTGGGAGGAAACCGGAGAACTCGGAGGAAACCCACGTGGACACCGGGAGAACATGGAAACTCCACCCAGATGGGGATTCGAACCGGGAATCCCTAGCGCTGAGAGGAGAACGTGCTAACCACTAAGCCACCGTGCCACCAACTTTTACATTCATTCATTCATTATCTCCCACTTTATCCTCTATTAGGGTCGCGGGGGGGGGGTTCCCCATGCCCATCCAGGGGAGAACGTCTCGGGCGCTGGGCAGATAGACCCAGGACAGGGCGCCAATCTATCGCTGGGCACACACTCACTCACACAGACACACTCTATATGGGGCGATTTGGAGAATTTGATTGACTTGGTCCATGTTTTTGGACTGTGGGAGGAAACCGGAGAACCCGGAGGAAACCCACGCGGACACAGGGAGAACATGGAAACTCCACCCAGATGGGGATTCGAACCGGGAATCCCTAGTGCTGAGAGGAGAACGTGCTAACCACTAAGCCACCGTGCCACCGTCTTTTACATTAAAACCCAAAAACCCAAACAAGCCTATATAAATGGAAGGACGTAGAACTTGGGACTCTCAGGACATTGCTTGTTGTGTGGGGGGGGGGGTGGACAGTGCTACCACTGAGCCACTGTGTCACAGTGCAGCTGTAAATCATCCAACCAAATAAACTGTGAATATCTCCGTGAAATGAAAGCACGGTGGTGATGCATCATGAGGGGATCATAAAGTTCAGATTCCAAGGCTTAAAGGTGCTGGATGTGAGCTGTAAACACGATCCTGTAAATCAATTGCAATCACAGAATGGAAGCCGATCCGGATTCTGTTGCTTTAGATGCTTAACTCTATGATGCTTTATGAAATTTCAGGCTGAGAACCTCGTCTCGTAAAAGTCATTAGAGCTCATTTTACCCAAGGCTGTGCTGATTAGATTACATGTTTAAAAAGCCCTGAGGTTCGAGCAGAGACAGAGCTACAGTGCTACAGGGGACGTTCTTCCTGTGTGGAGTGAACCAGGTCCCTTATATGTTAAGTTCCATACTCACACTGTGTTCGCTTGGGTTTCCTCTAAAAGCTCTGGATCCTTCCCATGATCTCAGTGTTAGTGTGTGAAAGTCTCGTGAACCACTGGAAGCCTGTACATGATATTTTACAATGCTGCAATAGATTCAAGTATCCACTAAAGATCCTTATTCATTCATTCATTCATTATCTCCCGCTTTATCCTCTATTAGGGTAGCGGGGGGGTTCCCCATGCCCATCCAGGGGAGAATATCTCGGGCGCTGGGCAGATACACCCAGGACAGGGCGCCAATCTATCGCTGGGCACACACTCACTCATACAGACACACTCTACATGGGGCAATTTGGAAAATTCAATTGACTTGATCCATGTTGGCTTTGGATGTGGGAGGGAAATCCGGGTGAACCCGGAGGAAACCCCACGCAGAAACACGGGGAGACCAAATGGAAACTCCACCCAGGTGGGGCGCACTTCGATCCGGGAATTCCCCCTATGGGCATGGGGAACTGCGGCCCTAGAGGAGGGAGACATGCTAACCACTAAGCCACTGTGGGAGGAAACCGCAAGGATCCTTATTAAAATTATAAAAATAAGTGGATTAATAAACCTAGTCATCATGCAGAGGCTTAGTGGTTAGCACGTTCTCCTCTCAGCACTAGGGATTCCCGGTTCGAATCCCCATCTGGGTGGAGTTTCCATGTTCTCCCCGTGACCGCGTGGGTTTCCTCCGGGTTCTCCAGTTTCCTCCCACAGTCCAAAACATGGATCAAGTCAATTGAGTTCTCCAACTTGCCCCATATAGAGTGTGTCTGTGTGAGTGAGTGTCCAGTGATAGATTGGTGACCTGTCCTGGGTGTATCTGCTCAGCGCCCGAGACGTTCTCCCCTGTATGGGCATGGGGAACCCCACCGTGACCCTAATAGAGGATAAAGCGGAAGACAATGAATGAATGAATGAATAATCAGGCATTAAATTATTTATAATTTTGCGTCATCAATTTCTCAGGGGAACGAGAATCTTTCTGCAGTCTATTTCATTGAGTTAACATTCGTACAGCCTCCTGTTGAATTGATTGATTAATTGATCTGACTGGGCTTTACAGTTTAACCTTTGGATTCAGGTCTATATCTACAGCCAATTAAAACATGAACTTTAATACTTTTTCCCGTGTAAACACTCAAAATACAATGTGAAATAGCATGCAGACTTCACCTGGATCACTGGACGTTTAAGCATTTCAAATTTTAAGTGTGAAACACAGTGAGAGAGGGCGGCACGGTGGCTTAGTGGTCAGCACGTTCGCCTCTCAGCGCTAGGGATTCCCGGTTCGAATCCCCATCTGGGTGGAGTTTCCATGTTCTCCCCGTGTCCGTGTGGGTTTCCTCCGGGTTCTCCGGTTTCCTCCCACAGTCCAAAAACATGGATCAAGTTAATTGAGTTCTCCAAATTCCCCCATATAGAGTGTGTTTGAGTGAGTGAGTGTGTGGCCAGCGATGGATTGGCGCCCTGTCCTGGGTGTATCTGCCAAACGCCCGAGACGTTCTCCCCTGGATGGGCATGGGGAACCCCACCGCGACCCTAATAGAGGATAAAGCGGAAGATAATGAATGAATGAATGACACAGTGAGAGAAACATACTGTGTACTAAATAAATAAAGGGTTTGGTGTTATACATGTTGCACATGTGGAGTCTGCATGTCCTCCCTGTGCCACATAATGATTTTAAAGAGTGGGGTTTTGCCAAGGTACTCTGGTTTCCTCCCATATTTCATTTACTAATTTTTTTGGAGACATTTTTTTTATCTAAATCAACTTACATGCAGAGCGGCACGGTGGCTTAGTGGTTATCACAGTCGCCTGTCGCCTTCCCGGTTCCAATCCCCATCTGGGTGGAGTTTCCATGTTCTCCCCGTGTCCGCATGGGTTTCCTCCGTGTTCTCCGGTTTCCTCCCACAGTCCAAAAACATGGATCAAGTCAATTGAGTTCTCCAAATTGCCCCATATAGAGTGTGTTGGTGTGAGTGAGTGTGTGCCCAGCGATGGATTGGCGCCCTGTCCTGGGTCTTTCTGCCCAGCGCCCGAGACGTTCTCCCCTGGATGGGCATGGGGAACCCCACCGCGACCCTAATAGAGGATAAAGCGGGAGATAATGAATGAAAAGGATCGTACATGCAGAGCGGCACGGTGGCTTAGTGCTTATCACGGTCGCCTCTCAGCGCTAGGGATTCCCGGTTCGAATCCCCATCTGGGTGGAGTTTCCATGTTCTCCCCGTGTCCGTGTGGGTTTCCTCCGGGTTCTCCGGTTTCCTCCCACAGACCAAAAACATGGATCAAGTCAATTGAGTTCTCCAAATTGCCCCATATAGAGTGTGTCTGTGTGAGTGAGT
The DNA here is from genome assembly GCA_019802505.1 of Corydoras sp. C115. Taxonomy (NCBI): domain Eukaryota; kingdom Metazoa; phylum Chordata; class Actinopteri; order Siluriformes; family Callichthyidae; genus Corydoras; species Corydoras sp. C115. The sequence continues at coordinate 2,794,356 of JAFMOC010000033.1, read as the reverse complement.
GTGTGCCCAGCGATAGATTGGCGCCCTGTCCTGGGTCTATCTGCCCAGCGCCCGAAACGTTCTCCCCTGGATGGGCATGGGGAACCCCCCCGCGACCCTCATATAGGATAAAGCAGAAGATAATGAATGAAAAATGAACTTACATGCATCCCAACCTTCAGATTGTAAGCCCAACACCCTAACCACTGAGGTACCACGCCATTTCAAAGGCATGCTGAGAAGTACATTGGTGGTACCAATTGCCCCTCAGATAAAGTATGGTCAAGCAAAGCCACTTTGTGGTGACCATCCTCATAAAAAGCATCTCCATGTAGATCAGAATCATTGTAAATTGATTTATACAGTATCTAAGAGTCACACACACCCATACACACACACCCACACACACACACACACACACACACACTGCACATAAAAACTTCCACTCTTTACACTTGGCTTCGTAAAAGATGTTGAAGTTTGTCTGTGAGTATTTTTAGCTTTACCTCCGAACAGAATTCAGAAGTCAGACACCGATGCTGGATGAAAGAACCTGGCTTTAGTCTCTATCCTAATTTGTCCCAAAGGTATTTGATGGAGCTGAAATAAGGGTTTGTGTGTGGACCATTCCAGTTAATCCACACCAAACCCACCCCACTTTAGTTTGTGCACTGGGGCAATCATGCTGGAACACACACAGACTCTCATCCAAACTGTTCATAGGTTTGAAGTGGATGCGATGCTTGATTTTATACACCAAAGCCAATTAGACTGAATAAACCAACCTCTTGTTATTAATTAATAATATTTTGTTCTAATATTTTAAGCCATAATGTGGATTTTAGTTGCATTAATTAAAATCGTTGCACGAGCAGACCAGCTTGTGTTTAGCCGTATTTGGAATTTCTTGTTTTAGCCAAAGCTACAACTTTTCGTGACTTTCTGTGAGTACTGATTACCACGACAGATGGACAGATGGAGGAGAACACATGGTGAACAATTTCACTGTTTTTCGTCTTTTATTTTTCATGTCTTTTAGAACACTGGAGCAACGGAGGCAAACAGAACACCTGGCTATTTTCTTTTCCCAAATTATTTCACTGTTATGATGCATTAGACCAACAATAACGGATTCGCTAAGACATGACCACAATATGTCTCTGGAATACAAGCAAAAATTAGATTTGGGAAGACATTCAAAATCAGAATCAGATCTATTGGCTGAGTCTGCGTACGTGCTAACCACTAACTGCACCACCTAAAAAAAAATTATATATATATATATATATATATATATATATATATATATATATATATATAATATATATACAGTCAATCCCGAAATTATTCATACCCCTGGCAAATTTTGACTTAAATTTACTTTTATTCAACCAGAAATTTTATTTTTGACCGGAAACGACACAGGCATCTCCCAAGAGATAATACGATGATGTACAAGAGGCATCATTGTGGAAAAAAATATTTCTCAGCTTTTATTCACATTTGAACAAAAAGTGGCATGTCCAAAATTATTCATACCCTTTGCCACATCTGTCACACTCTATGGGAGAATCCAAAGTTCTATACCATTCCAAATAGTCAAAGCTGTTTTAAAGCATCCTAATTACCCAGATTCATTGGGAACAGTTGTTTTAATCGACTCAACAGGTGAAAAACAGCAGCTCTCTGCAGTTGGTTTGAGGACAGTCATGGCTAAGACAAAGGAGCTCACAATGGGCCTCTCACAAGTCAGGAAAGGGCTATAAAGCCATATCAAAATGTTTTCAAGTTCCAGTGGCTACAGTGTTTTTTTTTTTTTAAATACATGAATATATATATATATATATATATATATATATATATATATATATATATATATATATATATATATATATATATATTCATTCATTCATTATCTTCCGCTTTATCCTATATTAGGGTCGCGGGGGGGTTCCCCATGCCCATCCAGGGGAGAACGTTTCGGGCGCTGGGCAGATACACCCAGGACAGGGCGCCAATCTATCGCTGGGCACACACTCACTCACTCAGACACGCACACAAACACACTCTATATGGGGCAATTTTGAGAAGTCAATTGACTTGTTCCATGTTTTTGGACTGTGGGAGGAAACCGGAGAAGCTGGAGGAAACCCACGCAGACACAGGGAGAACATGGAAACTCCACCCAGATGGGGATATACATATAATGTATGTATATATATGATGTGTATATATATATATATATATATATATACTGTATATATATTCTGTATATATACTGTATATATAAGATATTAATAAAAGTAAAAGCCACAAATGACACTTTTAATAAATTGTACTTCTCTTCTCCTCCCTGCGACTTTCAGTTGCGCTGAAGCCAAACAGTGACAATGAAATAGAGGAATTAAATGAGGAATCATCCGAGCATGTTGTGCTGGCCCTCCATGCTGTGCCCTGAGTCCTGCTCCTCCTTTAATGTTTTAGTTCATCATTCCCTTGTCACTATATCTGACAGCTCCACTCCAAATCCCCTTGTAAGCCAATGTCTCAGCCAAGCAGCAATATCTGAAAAAAACAGAAACCTGCTCATAGAACTGAAAGCATACTAAAACAACCGCAGAACCCACTGCCTTTGAAATTCACCTCCTTGATTTGACAGAAAATAAAGGCAGAAAGTATGAAAACTTGCCTCAGTTCTGTTGCTCTATGAATCTTCCTTTTAATGAATTGTCCGGGATCCTTTTACAAATACAGGTTTATTACCCAGGATGCCCACAAGTACGCGTCAGTCAGAGCCACATGGCTTTGAAGTCTTTCTTGCATGTTGACTATTGTTTTTTGTATGTTCAGCCATTTTCATTTGCAGACATGCAGTAGGTGACACGTCTGTAGATGCAGTCTATTGTGGATACAAGGCACTGACTCTGAGCTACAGGACAATCTCTGGATCTGGCCCCTCTTACCTTCACTCATTCAATCTATATTTCCAAAATACACTCCAACTCGTTCACTTCGCTCTAGTGATGAATGTCGCCTGGTGTTTCAACCTCATCGTGGTATTAACTCTCACTCCGTATTGCTCACCACTGATCAATGGTGGAACCACCTTCCCAACTCTGTCCATAAGGCTGAGTCACTTAACATCTACAAAAAACAACTCAAAACACATCCGCAAACACTGGATATAAAAAAATACTAATAACAATTAATCAGAACCATTTCTGGATCTTCCCCCTCCTACCTTCACTCTATCTTTTCAAAATACACTCCGACTCGTTCACTTCGCTCCAGTGATGATCGCCGCCTGGCGGTTCCACCTCACCGAGGAGCTGATTCTCACCACTGTTCACCACTGCAACATGGTGGAACGATCTTCCCAACTCTGTCCGTAAGGCAGAATCAATAAGCAGTTTTAAGAAACTACCGAAGATGCATCTCTTTAACAAATACCTGTTTAAGATGCGCAGCATCAAATAACAATCAGGTTTGATGAATTTACAGTATAGTTGGTTTTCTCCATAACTTCTGACTTGTGATGTTCTCATTTGTAAGTCGCTTTGGATAAAAACGTCTGCAAAATGACTAAAAGTAAAATGTAAATGTAAATCAAAGGCTGGATCGGATAATGATCAGGTCGCTTTGATTAAAAGCATCTGCTAAATAACTAACTGTAATGTAAATGTAATGCATAGTGACATTACTTGATAGCCATGAGGTTCTGGGTTTGATTCTCAGATGGACAACCAGAGTTCAAGTTGAAGTTCTAGTTCTTCTTCCTGTGTCTGTGTGGATTTCTTTTGGAGCTCCGCTTTCCTCCCACAGTCCTGAGCCATGTATATGTACTTAATTGTCCCTGAATGTGAACGTATGTGGTTAATAGACAATGTTTCCCCCCGTTTCCCAATAACAGCTTAGAAAATCAATTAAATGTAACTGGATTCGCATTTCCTCTGAAAACATTGTAATTGAAGATCTATTTAACCGTCTTTTTACGAGCCGTTAAGTATTCGAATCCCCAGCAAATGAGAAACGTGTATGAGGTGATCAGGTAACTAGCACCTGCTTGAGCATCAATCTAAAGCATGAACATGCTCGTTGTTCATTCTAGTGCCACAGTGTGGTGGTTCTCGGTCTTGCTCCAGTAGCCTGACTGCCCTTTCCTCTTAAGTGTTTTCTCGGTTCCAGACCCGTTCTACTAATATCATTTGTTCAGTTTGACTCCTTTTGGTTTCACTTATTGTCCATGTTCTCAGTTCCACTTTCTGTAAAGATGGACTTTGTAGTTCTACAATTCCAGACTGTAATCCATCTGTTTGTGTTCTACAGTACATACTGTGTACGTCCCCTTTACTCTGTTTTCTAATGGTCAGAACCTCAATAGTACCACCACAGAGCAGGGGTTATTTGGTTGGTGCATTATTCCTATCCCAGCAGTGTCACTGAGGTAAGAAATGAAACTACACTAAAACCCCCTCACCACATCAGAGTCACTGCAGAACTGGCAATAAACAATCCACCATTGTCCCTGAATGTGATCGTATGTGGTTAATAGACAATGTTTCCCCACGTTTCCCAATAACAGCTTAGAAAATCCATTAAATGTAACTGGATTCGCATTTCCTCTGAAAACATTGTAATTGAAGATCTATTTAACTGTCTTTTTACGAGCCGTTAACCATTCGAATCCCCAGCAAATGAGAAACGTGTATGAGGTGATCAGGTAACTAGCACCTGCTTGAGCATCAATCTAAAGCATGAACATGCTCGTTGTTCATTCTAGTGCCACAGTGTGGTGGTTCTCGGTCTTGCTCCAGTAGCCTGACTGCCCTTCCCTCTTAAGTGTTTTCTCGGTTCCAGACCCACTTGATCTCACTAATCCGCTCATTAACACGCGGATGTAAATGGTTCTTATAAAGCAGGACATATTTCCATGTTGCCAGACTGGCTCCAGTCAGAGGGTGGCAACATGAACCATGGATCTTCTTAGAGGTAATGCTTTCTTACCCATAATGGTAGAAGGCATGACACCAACATTTGTCTCAGGACGGTGGAAGTCATTGAGCGAGTTAACTGTCTGACGTCTCATCCTTCAATGGAAAGGGATTCCAGGATTATTGCTGGGATAAAATTCAGAAGTAGATGTGTTGCAGGACATCAGTGACAGTAACACGTTTACAGTACTGAACGTCCACATGATACTGGGTTCAAAATCAGTGCACACAGTATCTGCGTTCTACTAATAACATTTGTTCAATTTGAATCCTTTTTGTTTCACTTATCGTCCATGTTCTCAGTTCCACTTTCTGTAAAGATGGAATTTGTAGTTCTATAATTCCAGACTGTAGTCCATCTGTTTGTGTTCTACAGAACATACTGTGTACGTCCCCTTTACTCTGTTCTCTAATGGTCAGAACCCCAATAGCAGCACCACAGAGCAGGGATTATTTGGTGGGTGCATTATTCCTATCCCAGCAGTGTGACTGAGGTAAGAAATGAAACTACACTAACCCCCCCCCACCACATCAGTGTCACTGCAGAACTGGCCATCAACAATCCACCACCCAAATGATACCTGTTCTGTGATGCTCCTGACCAATAGAACAGAGAACCAACAGGGGACTAACATGGCAGGACACACTCACTTAATCACACAGAAACACACACACACACACACACATGACATAGGGGCAATTTAGATGGGGCAATTTAGAACAGCATATTCACATTGATGGCTTAGTGGTTAGCACGTTCGCCTCTCAGCGCTGGGGATTCCTGGTTCGGATCCCAATCCGGGTGGAGTTTCCATGTTCTCCCCGTGTCCGTGTGGGTTTCCTCCGGGTTCTCAGGTTTTCTCTCACAGTTCAAAAATATGGATCAAGGTTAATTGAATTCTACAAATTGCCCCATATAGAGTGTGTGTGTGTGAGTGAGTGTGTGTCCAGTGATAGATTGGCGTCCTGTCCTGGGTGTATCTGGCCAGCGCCCTGGATGGGTATGGGGGACCCCACTGTGACCATAATATAGGATAAAGAGGAAGATAATGGATGGATGAATAATGACATTGAATCCATGTTTTTGGACTGTGGAAGGAAAACGGCAAATCCATAAATATATTGCTATTTTCTAATATTTATTTCTGTTCAGGATTATTAATGAGCTGATTTGCAGGGATAGGCTACAGCAGATTTGTGTACCCTAGATAGCTTGGCATAGAAAATGAATGAATGAATGAATGAATGAATGTTGTTTTTATGGAGACCGCAATGACATCACACACAACATCACAAGCCAATATTTAGATTTTTGGTATTTGGAATAGATGTCACATCACCTAGGTAACAGTGAATTAGAATGCCGATTGCTTGTGTTCCATCAGTCCCCCTGAGCAGCAGGTTACACGTTTAACTTCTCTCATGTTTAAACTCGGATATTATACCTGTCTCTAATCGTTTTCAGGTCAGTATAATGCCACTAATTTAAATATTACACAAAATCAGTTTCAAAAACGATAAGCAGTGAATTTACTTTATGATTAAACCTGCTAATTTCTTCTGATCTCTATATTGTGATAAAACATGTCTTACTTTCAGAAAGCAGCTCTTACATTGATAATATTTAACAAACGTCAGTTTAATGACTTTATTCTGAAATTTAAGCTGTAACTCATTCATTGATTCATTATCTTCCACTTTATCCTCTATTAGGGTCGCGGGGGGGGGGGGGGGGGGGGGGGGGGGGGGGGGGTTCCCCATGCCCATCCAGGGGAGAACGTTTCGGGCGCTGGGCAGATACACCCAGGACAGGACGCCAATCTATCGCTGGGCACACACTCACTCACACAGACACGCACGCATACACACTCTATATGGGGCAATTTGGAGAACTCAATTGACTTGATCCATGTTTTTGGACTGTGGGAGGAAAACGGAGAACCCGGAGGAAACCCACGCAGACACGGGGAGAATATGGAAACTCCACCCAGATGGGGATTCGAACCGGGAATCCCTAGTGCTGAGAGGAGAACATGCTGACCACTACGCCACCATGCCGCCCTTAAGCTGTAACTAATAAACTTAGTGGCTTAGTGGTTAGCATGTTCTCCTCTCAGCACTAGGGATATATATATATTTTTTTTATTATTATTATAATTTTTTTTATATGTGTTTATTGTATTGTACATGTATTTGTCTGCCAGACTGCCAAAGACAATTTTCCATTTAATGTAAGTTTATTCTATTCTATACTATTCTATTCTATTCCCGGTTCGAATCCCCATCTGGGTGGAGTTTCCATGTTCTCCCCGCGTCCGCGTGGGTTTCCTCCGGGTTCTCTGGTTTCCTCCCACAGTCCAAAAACATGGATCAAGTCAATTGAGTTCTCCAAATTGCCCCACATAGAGTGTTTCTGGTGAGTGAGTGTGTGCCCAGCGATAGATTGGCGTCCTGTTCTGGGTCTATCTGCCCAGCGCCCGAAACGTTCTCCCCTGGATGGGCATGGGGAACCCCCCCCCCCCCCCCGCTACCCTAATATAGTATTAAGCGGAAGATAATGAATGAATGAATGAATGTATTTCATGCTTTCAGGTGTAATGGCATTAACAACATGGGACACGACCACATACGAAGTGATCGTGATTATTTTAGCAATGCTGAACGCGTTCCTGTTGGTGGCGCTGATGGCGACTTGCTGCTACTTTTGCTCCTGCAAGAAGCCCAACAAAGTCGGGGTCCTGAATCCGAAGGGAACAGGTGGGTTTATTTTGCCCACCGTCGTCCAAGAACAGGGACCAACGATGTTTACCATCCCGTCTTGTCCCAATGGTCTGTTCGAGGTGGTGGTGCATAATCCGGGGGACATAAAAAAGGGGTTCAAACAAAAATAGCTTGACTTAAAATCACTTCATCATTTTCCTGTTTATAAAAACTGTAAATAAAATAAACTATAACTGCAGTTCATGTGGAGTCCTGTCCTCTTCTTTGCTGTCCAAACTTAACAGTTCATATGTAACTTACACATAGAAATGTTTTAAAGGCAGCGGTCCTCAACCTGTCAGCCAACTGATTGATCAGTTTTGGAGACTTGCACCATCACAATCCCAAAACAAAATCAATATATCGGTCAATTCATTACCTGCCACTTAGTCCTTTAAGAGAAAGCGTTTCGGACACTGGGCAGATACACCCGGGACATTGGGCACACACTATATAGCATCAAATTACAGCAGCCAATTTACCTTGAATACAGGGTTTTAGACTGTGTGAAGAACCCAGTGAACCCAGAGGAACCCCATGTGGACAGGGGGAGATAATATAGGGACTCCACCCAATTCGTGATTTAAATGAGCACGAACAAGAGGCAAACATTCAAACCACTACACCGTCCTCTCGAGACATCAAAAGCCCCTGCCTTCTGCTCCATCCATCTATTATATTTCACTTAATGTTCTGCTAGGGTTTTGGGGAGCGGGGGGGGGGGGGGGGGTACCATGTGTCCATGTGTCCAGGGAAGAGAATTTCAGGAGTGGGGCAGATGCAGCCAGGACAGGGCATCAATTCCTCGCTGGGAACACTCAGTCACATAGACACACTCACAGTATAGGGGCAAGTTAGAGCAGCCAAATGATCTTGAAGCCACATTTTCAGAAAACCAAGCCCATGGAACCTGTATCCCCAGCACGCAGTGTGAACATGCTGACCACTAAGCCACCATGCCGTCCCCTTTTTCATTCATTCATTCATTCATTCATTATCTTCCGCTTTATCCTCTATTAGGTTCGCGGTGGGGTTCCCCATGCCCATCCAGGAGAGAAGGTTTCGGGCACTGGGCAGATAGACCCAGGACAGGGCGCCAATCTATCGCTGGGCACTCACTCACTCACACAGACAAGCACACAGACACACTCTACATGGGGCAATTTGGAGAACTCACTTGACTTGATCCATGTTTTTGGACTGTGGGAGGAAACCGGAGAACCCGGAGGAAACCCACGTGGACACAGGGAGAACATGGAAACTCCACCCAGATGGGGATTCGAACCTGTTTCCCAGCACGCAGTGTGAACATGCCGACCACCCCCTTTTTCATTGATTCATTATCTTCCTCTTTATCCTCTATTAGGGTCACGGGGGGGGGGTTCCCCATGCCCATCCAGGGGAGAACGTTTCGGGCGCTGGGTAGATTCACCCAGGACAGGACACCAACCTATCACTGGACACACACTCACTCACACAGACACACTCTATTTGGCGCAATTTGGAGAATTCACTTGACTTGATCCATGTTTTTGGACTGTGGGAGGAAACCGGAGAACCCGGAGGAAACCCACGCGGACACGGGGAGAACATGGAAACTCCACCCAGATGGGGATTCGAACCGGGACTCCCTAGCGCTGAGAGGAGAACGTGTTAACCACTAAGCCACCGTGCCGCCCCCTTTTGATTCAGCTTATTTGTAATATTTTTGTGTTGCATTGAAGTAACGGTTGCTGGCTGATTAATCCACACTTAGTAACCATGGAGCATGGAGAGCTTTATTTAACACACACTAATTAAAGTGCTAGCAGGTCATTTTTGGTCAGACATGAAACTAAATCTATAAGTCTTGGGCTGCGAGTCGTTTAAATGCACATTCTGCAGCCTGTTCGTTTAAATGAGCTCATTAAAACAACTAATCAGTCCAAATGAACTAAGTGCCTGAGCTAAGTCACCACTATTAAATCCAGCAAAGTGGCGCCAGTTACGGATGTGTGTATGATGCACATTTTCAGAATGTTGGAGTAGTGGTGGTTAGCGTGTCCACCTTTCATCGCTGGGGATCCAGGTTCGAATCTCGATCTCGGTGGCGTTTCTATGTTCTCCCCATGTCCACATGGGATTTCTCTGGGTTCTTTCGTTGTCTCTCACAGTCAAAAACATGGATTAAAAGTGATTTGGCTGTCCAAATTGTCCCTATCACGCGTCTGTGTGTGTTTTTCGATAGATTGGAACCCTGTCCTGGGCCCGAAACGTTATCCCCTGGACGGGCATGGGGTCCCCTAATAAGGATAATATTCATTCATTCATTATCTCCCGCTTTATCCTCTATTAGGGTCGCGGTGGGGTTCCCCATGCCCATCCAGGGGAGAACGTCTCGGGCGCTGGGCAGATACACCCAGGACAGGGCGCCAATCCATCGCTGGGTACACACTCACTCACTCAAACACACTCTATATGGGGCAATTTAGAGAACTCAATTAACTTGATCCATGTTTTTGGACTGTGGGAGGAAACCGGAGAACCCGGAGGAAACCCACACGGACACGGGGAGAACATGGAAACTCCACCCAGATGGGGATTCGAACCGGGAATCCCTAGCGCTGAGAGGCGAACGTACTAACCACTAAGCCACCGTGCCGCCCATAAGGATAATATGGACTGTTAATAAGAGCAAACTGCAGGACATTTTTGATAGTTATATTTTATAACGTGTATAAACGGGATGAGGAGCTTGGGCATAAATGAATAGTCAGTAAACTGAGAATGTACGAGTTATTTTTTAATTAATTTATATTTATTGCAATTGAACTACTGAGTGTTTAAGCCCAGCTCGGTTCAGGTTGTCTACACACTGCCCCCTGGCGTCAGGCTAACAAACAGCCTACATTCAAGTAACATTAGAAATCAAACCTGAGAGGTGTGAGAGAAATGGAGAACTAAAAAAGGTTGGTTCTCCATTGGGTTGGTTCTTCGTAGTTTATAAATCTCATAAAACCCCTGAACTTTTATTAATAACACAATAAAATAACTGAACCAAAAAAAACAATGCCCCATCTGGGTGGAGTTTCCATGTTCTCCCCGTGTCCGCGTGGGTTTCCTCCGGGTTCTCAAGTCAATTGAGTTCTCCAAATTGCCCCATATAGAGTGTGTTTGTGTGCGTGTCTGTGTGTGTGAGTGTGTGCCCAGTGATAGTGGCACCCTGTCCTGGGTGTATCTGCCCAGCGCCTGAAACGTTCTTCCCTGGATGGGCATGGGGAACCCCCCCGTGACCCTACTAGAGGATAAAGCGGAAGATAATGAATGAATGAATGCATCCATCAGCTATTCATTGTTCAAGCCCCCCCGGTGGCTTAGTGGTTAGCAAGTTCTCCTCTCAGCACTAGGGATTCCCGTTTCCCCATCTGGGTGGAGTTTCCATGTTCTCCCCTTGTCCGCGTGGGTTTCCTCCGGGTTCTCCGGTTTCCTCCCACAGTCCAAAAATATGGATCAAGTCAAATGAGTTCTCCAAATTGCCCCATATAGAGTGTGTCTATGTGAGTGAGTGTGTGCCCAGCGATAGATTGGCACCCTGTCCTGGGTTTATCTGCCCAGCGCCCGAAACGTTCTCCCCTGGATGGGCATGGGGAACCCCCCCGCGACCCTAAAAGAGGATAAAGCAGAAGATAATGAATGAATGAAAAAATCCACGATAGAGAGAGCATGATACTTGTTGCTGATGTTTTTAAACTGTCCTGGTTATAAAAAGACATCAGAGCAGGACAGAAAGAAGATGAAGACGTAAAAGGTTCACTCACGGCCAGCAAGAAAGCATAATGGCCTGAGTGGCACAAACAGACAGAAATGGAAAGAGTTTTTCCTGATGGAAGCTATTTACAATCATAGAGCGACAAGGGAGGACAGCCTCGGCTGGAGGATGGGATTACGCTTTATTGTACATGTTATATCTGTCATAAGATGTTTTCATCATTGGAATTTGGGTTTTGAGTATGATAGACTGCAGTGACACGTATATTTTGTACCAAGCTACATCTTGCACAGAAGCCAAAGGTTGCTTCCCCTGTCTGAAGTTAATTATAACCAATAACTTGTTAATAGTGGGGTTAGAATATGAAAAACTTATTTATTTTTATCACAATTAAATATATTTAACTATATTTGTATTGAAATAGACGGCACGGTGGCTTAGTGGTTGGCATGTTCTCCTCTCAGCACTAGGGATTCCCGGTTCGAATCCCCATCTGAGTGGAGTTTCATGTTCTCCCTGTGTCTGCGTGGGTTTCCTCCGGGTTCTCCGGTTTCCTCCCACAGTCCAAAAACATGGATCAAGTCAATTGAGTTCTCCAAATTTCCCCATATGGAGTGTGTCTGTGTGAGTGAGTGTGTGCTCAGCGATAGATTAGCACCCTGTCCTGGGTCTATCTGCCCAGCGCCCGAGACGTTCTCCCCTGGATGGGCATGGGGAACCCAACCGCCACTCTAATAGAGGATAAAGCAGATGATAATGAATGAATGAATGAATATTTGTATTAAAATAGACGGCACAGTGGCTTAGTGGTTAGCACGTTCTCCTCTCAGCACTAGGGATTCCCGGTTGGAATCCCCATCTGGGTGGAGTTTCATGTTCTCCCCGTGTCTGCGTGGGTTTCCTCCGGGTTCTCCGGTTTCCTCCCACAGTCCAAAAACATGGATCAAGTCAATTGAGTTCTCCAAATTGCCCCATATAGAGTGTGTATGTGTGCGTGAGTGTGTGCCCAGTGATAGATTGGGGACCTGTCCTGGGTGTATCTGCCCAGCCCCCGAAACGTTCTCCCCTGGATGGGCATGGGAACCCCATGGCGACCCTAATAGAGGATAAAGCGGGAGATAATGAATGGATGGATGAATTAACGTATTGAAAAACTATTCAATGCACTGTTTTATGTCAAGCTCTTTTTAGACGTCAATGTTAAAGTGCCACACGTTTACATGCTGCCCCCTGGCGTCACTCTGCAGAACTGACGGACCCTACAGCTCTAGCATTAACCCGTCGCTTGATTAGCATTTAAAATAAAACCTGAAGCTGAAGGGAAAAGTGTTTAAATGCGCTTTATTCTTAATAACAACCCCCCCCCCCCCCCCCCCCCATAATAAATGTTCATAAAGCTTTTTTACCCCTAAACTCCCATGAATATGACCATAAACATGAACCCCACAACCCCTGGACCCCTGGAGCAGAGTCCAGCTTAAAGACAAGTTATCCAATTTTCTGCTCACTTTAATTATGATTAGTGATTAAAGTGATTATCACAACATTAGCAGATACACCCAGGGCAGAGCACCAATCTTTTGATGGGAACAAGCTCTCTCGCTTTCACACACAAATATAGGGGCAATTTAGAGCAGCCAATTTTCCTTGAACCTATGGTTTTGGACAATGGGATTAAACCCATTGTCCAAAAACATGGAAACTCTACCCAGATCAGGATTCAAACCTGGATCCCCAGCACCGAGAGGCATACGTGCTAACCAATAAGCCACCTTTTGGCTGCTCTAAATTGCCTCTCTATAGTCTGAGAGTGCCCAGCGATGGACTGGTGTCCTGTCCTGGGTGTATCTGCATAGCACCTACCCCCCCCCCCCCACTCCTCCCCCAAAATAGGGTATTAAGTGCAAAATAATGAGATGTAATATTCGTTTTTTGAGGTGGACATGGGTTTCTATAGTTTGGGGTTATATTATAAAGACGATTCAGCGAATCAATGAGTTTCTTAAAAGTGACGTTCTGTAATGCTTTAATGGATTTAGTCCGACGTGGTGTTATTAAACAAATCCCATTGTTAAGAATCTTAACAAATACATACATCTTATTTTAACATTGTGGAGCGCAGACATTCTTCCTTAGAAATAATGTGTATGCTGGGCTTTATTATTAGCTCTAACTGCCCTCCTTGTCTGTTTCTTTTGAGGTGTGGCCGGTTTCTCGGATGTGTAGTCAGATCTTCATCCATGTCTCTGCCGAAGCACGATGAATACCGGATGGAACCTGGATATTAATTGGACTGGCGGTCCTGCAGGACGCCCTTAATGGACTCACATATAGTTTTCCAGTTGTTACGAGTTTTTCCATTCGTTAAATATAGTCACCCGATCTCGACACAATCTGTACATTAGTGTCCTACACTGTTGATGCTGACTGCCCGCTGAAGGAAGATGAGTCCCTCACTGAGTCTTGGTCCTCCCAAGGTTTCTTCCTTAAAATAACAGCATAACAGGGAGTTTTGTCTTGCCACTGTCGCTTCGGCTTGCTCTTTGGGGGTTTAAAGGCTTTTCATTCTGGAAAGCTGCTTTGTGACAATGTACTGTTGTAAAAAGCGCTCTATGAATAAATGACTTGAACTTGTATTGTTCATAAACCAACTGATGTGTACGTTGACAGGTTGCGAGGAAAAATATTGACTAAACGAATTGTTGATTTTCAGATGCTTTATTAAACCAGGGTTAATGAATGTCAACCCCCAAAAAGCTCATCATTCACAGCAGCATCAGCAATGGAAATGACTGAGCATAATGTGACCTGGTGTCATCGTTCATTCTTTCCTAATGATGCCAGCACCATCGTACTCTTTGGTGAGGAACAATTAGATCCCAGGGAACTGTTTGGCTAAACACATGAAGGCAGCAGGGCATGAAATTGACAGCTAGTCTGGTCATGCCCTGCTGGCTTTATTTATTGTAAATCATAACAAATCTCACCCTTCAGATGGTTTTCACACAAATTATAAAATGCTAGACTATATTTTATATAATCTGGGATCTATAACATTTTAACAAGGTGTGAAAGGTTTTGATGTGTCGGGAGTGAAAAGGGCTTTTCGAGAACAGGAGACGGTGCGGCAGAGACATAAGACACGGAGGACGAGTCGTCTAAAGCACAGTGCCATCGTTTTTAGTTGCAGAGGTAGATCTCTCAGGAGAATGCTATAGACTTGCCTTGAATTTTCGCTTTGTGATCAGACGCCAGTGTATAAGGTCACCCTTCTTTCACAATTCAATTCACATTCAGAATGTTCTAGATTCCCTCGGATTGTAATTACAAATAATGTATGATATGAAAAAAAAAAATCATGCATTAGAGATTAGACCAATATTTCAAAAAAAGGCCACTAATTTGGCCATGTGCAGAATCAAGTGAAGCCCTGCCTAAAGTGACTGGCTTTGTTCCAGACTGGGCAAAATGTATAACCTTGTTTCATGCATCTTGACTTTAAAGATTAAACCTGATTCAGTTTCAAAGCTGACTTAAATCAGTTTACTGAGTCTGAACCATGTAATCAGTTGTATATTTATGTAAATGACTCCCCTGTTAGGATGGCTGACTTTAGGCTAATTATAACGCCATTATGACGACGTCTGATATTTAGAATATAATCCGTTCTGTGCAATTGACTTCAACTTTACACTGCAAGCACAGTGGCGGAGTTTTGCAAAAGCTATGACTACACGCAGTTCAGAGATTAAAGAATTTATGAACTAAAGACTAATAAAAAATAAACAATGCATAATTAATGCATATATTACATTTGTGTGTGAAAATGTAGACTCCCTGGTTAAATTCCAGATTTATTAATCTGAGAGAACTCAAAGCATTCGCTGTAGAGCATAAACTTCTGCAAATATGAATGCACATTTACTGAATGTAGCATTAATGCAGAAAATAAATTTGGCCTGTACAAAAGCTAAATTTGCAATAAACATAAAAATGTTAATCATAATTTGCCAAAAAATAAAATCCTTAAAGAGTTAGAGTATCAGCAAAATATGTTCCTAAAACAGGGGTGTCAAAACTTCCCTATTTACAAAAATATAAATATTAACTGCCTTCACATATCAATACTTCAATACCTCTTTTCAGAGAGTGTTAATATTGCAGCTATTTACCCGTCATGCCTTTGTCTTATAAATTGTTTGGGCAACGCAAACAACCTCAATTCTAATTTGTGAAAAGCTAAATGTTAATATGAACATGATGCTTTATTTTTGGCCATAAAAAAGCTACCATGTCATCATAGGTTTTAAGGCTTATAAGCAGCAATAAATCAAACATCACTGCATTTCCATTAAAAAAAAGAACCTGGATGAGATCATGTGCAACACAGACCTAAAATGATTTCGCCTTCTGATTTATTGATTTGCAGTCTCGATGAACTGCATTCTGTCAGGCACTATACAAATTTTAGTGTAATGCTTTATTATATTATATTTTTAGCCCAAACAAATTCGAGGAGCAGCATGTGAAAACATGTGCACAGAAACATCCACAGGATTCCAATACATATTCAAGATGCATGAAACATCCAGGTGTAAACAGGCGTTCCGCAAATGTCAAGGCCAAGAGTCCGGTAGTGTGTGTATGTGTGTGTTTGAGAAAGAGAGAGAGTAAGAGAGAGAGAGTATAAGTAAGAAAGAGTATGAGCATTAGTCTACTCCGAGGGCTTTTAGCTGTCTCTCTATTTCCTCATCTGATATCCCATCTGCTTTTGAGGTGGTAGCTGATGGCTTGTTTCTACTAGCAGAGGGAGCATTGGCCATCTGCCGAGAAAACACACACACACACACACACACACACAGGCTCAAAATCCAACAAACAAGGCAACTTAAGAACTAATAAATAAAAACATCCTTTAATCCATCAGCTAGGGCGGCACGCTGGATTAGTGGTTAGCACGTTCTCCTCTCAGCACTAGGGATTCCCGGTTCGAATCCCCATCTGGGTGGAGTTTCCATGTTCTCCCCGTGTCCGCGTGGGTTTCCTCCGGGTTCTCCGGTTTCCTCCCACAGTCCAAAAACATGGATCAAGTCATGAGTTCTCCAAATTGCCCCATATAGAGTGTGTCTGTGAGTGTGTGCCCAGCGATAGATTGGCACCCTGTCCTGTGTGTATCTGCCCAGCGCCCGAAACGTTCTCCCCTGGATGGGCATGGGGAAGCCCCCCCCCACCCCCGCGACCCTAATATAGGATAAAGCGGAAGATAATGAATGAATCCATCAGCTATTCATTGTTCAAACTCCCATTAATATAAAAAATGTAATATCTCATGGGGTCACAATATAGTGGCTTAGTGTTTTGCACACCGCTTCCCAGCACTGGGGATCCAGGTTTGAATCCCAATCTCGGTAGAGTTTCCATGTTCTCCTTGTGTCTATGTGGGTTTTCTTCGGGTTCCCCGATTTCTTCCCATAGTTCAACAACAAATTGCCCCTACATAGTGTGTGTGTCGGTGTAAGTGAATGTGTGCCCAGCAATGGGCACACACTCACTCACACAGTGTGCCCATTGCTGGGCACACACTTAGATGGGCGTAACTGCCCAGCACCCTAAACCTTTGGATAGGTGTGGGGAAACCACCAGCAACCCTAATATAGCACTAGGCAGAAGATAATCAATAAAGATAAATACCCCATACATCAAGAATAATATGAGTATGAGAACATGCTACTTCACTTAATATTAACTTCATAAATTTTGATGCTGAAATGTTAATTCATCTATTAGTAAAAGGTTCTGTGTAAATCTGATTTAAATCAATCCTGAGTCAGCAGCAACTAGGGGTGTCTTGAACTAAAGATTTTCATAGTCGAATCTGATTGGTCAGATTTTCCCTATAGTCGACTGATAGTCGAATCAGTTAAAATTTCACCACAAGATGGCGCTATAAGCGTAGTTTTTAAAAAAGATTTTTTTTTAATATTTTACTTTTTTTTCTAACAAAAGAAAACCTTTTTTTTTTTTTTTCTAGAAATTAGGATGATTTTATTTGACAAAAGGCTATATATATAACGAAAACAAAGACATTTCATGTAAAAACTAATGCTTAGCAGCAGCCATGGGCGCCCCCATGTGGTCAAAATGGTACATTCAACTATGAGGTTTATAGTCGACTACGGTTCTCCGAATCGAATCGTCGAATCAGCGAATATTGCAGCTCACCCCTAGCAGCAACCATCTTGACGCAGTGCAAAACAGGAAAGTACCACCTCCACTGGTTTATCACTCACCTTTCCAGTTATCTCAATGCCAATCTCATCCAGCACCTGGTTCACAATGTCCTGAGTTTCCTCCTCATCATCGGAGCCCTCAAAAATCTCATCCAGCGTGTCATTCACTGAGAAAATATAGATCCAAAGTAAATCACTATAATCTGAATTAATTAAGGTAAGATATATATAACACGTAGGATCCTCAGTTCTTACAGCTCCTGACTCTGTGACCACTATACTGTCTGTCTGTAGATCTGTTGTCTGATCAATACAGTTTTTTAAACATTAAAAATAGAGAGGGGGCGGCACGGTGGCTTAGTGGTTAGCATGTTCTCCTCTCATCCCTATGGATTCCCAGTTCGAATCCCCATCTGGGTGGAGTTTCCATGTTCTCCCCGTGTCCGTGCGGGTTTCCTCCGGGTTCTCCGGTTTCCTCCCACAGTCCAAAAACATGGATCAAGCCAAATGAGTTCTCCAAATTGCCCCATATAGAGTGTGTCTGTGTGAGAGTGTGTGCCCAGGGATAGATTGGCGCCCTGTCCTGGGTGTTACTGCCCAGCGCCCGAAACGTTCTCCCCTGGATGAGCATGGAGAACCCCCCCGCGACCCTAATATAGGATAAAGCGGGAGATAATGAATTAATGAATGAAAAAAATAGAGCTGGGGCAGCAGAGTGGCTTAGTGGTTAGCATGTTCTCCTCTCCGCCCTAGGGATTCCTGGTTCGAGTCCCCATCTGGGTGGAGTTTCCATGTTCTCCCCGTGTCCGTGTGGGTTTCCTCCGGGTTCTCCGGTTTCCTCTCACAGTCCAAAAACATGGATCAAGTCTATTGAATTCTCCAAATTGCCCCATATAGAGTGTATCTGTGTGATTGAGTGCCCAGGGATAGATTGGCATCCTGTCCTGGGTGTTACTGCCCAGCACCCAAAACGTTCTCCCCTGGATGGGCATGGGGAACCCCCCCGCGACCCTATTATAGGACAAAGCGGAAGATAATGGATGGATGAATGAAAAAACTAGAGAGGAAATGATGCTTACTTAATTCTTCTGTCATCTCCATCTTTGCGTTCTCCTTCTGGAAATTCTGCATCGTCTGCATGGTCTTATGAGGATCCATCTTCTTATTAACTGCCTGCATTGTCTAGAAAACAAAGACATAAAAGAAAGATGAAAACAAGGCCTCATTTATGACGACACTATAGTAGCTTGTTAATCTGCATAGTGGTGGCATGGAAGCAGCTGTATCAGTGCTATTGTGGTGGATTATGCAGTTTAAAAGCTCATACTTTTGTCGTGGTACTCATGGCTCCAGCCATCTTCATTTGGGAGTGCATGAGTTTCGTCTGAGTGGACATGGATGTGACTTTGGAGCTGACGGCATACGTCCTGGTCTTCTGTTTCCTCAGCTGCACCAGTTGTTTAGCCAGAATCTTACAGGCATCGCGGTTCCCTGATTTGGCCATTTTCTTTATCTCCATCTCCTGTAATATCAACAAGAAAAAGACACAGGGCTGTTAGGAGTAGCACACTGTATGTGATTTCAGTTGCTGAGCATTGAATGGTTAATGTCATGGGCCAGTCAAGTTCTTCCACACCAATCATACCCAACTATGACTTTATGGACAGTGAAACAGAAGAGCCTTCCCTAAAATCCCATCCATATTCCGCTTTATCCTCTATTAGGGGCGCGGGGGGGTTCCCCATACCCATCCAGGGGAGAAGGTTTCGGGCGCTGGGCAGATACACCCAGGACAGGACGCCAATCTATCGCTGGGCACACACATACACACTCTATATGGGGCAATTTGGAGAACTCAATTGACTTGATCCATGTTTTTGGACTGTGGGAGGAAACCGGAGAACCCGGAGGAAACCCACGCGGACACGGAGAGAACATGTAAACTCCACCCAGATGGGGATTCGAACCGGGAATCCCTAGTGTGAGAGGAAAACATGCTAACCACTAAACCACCGTGCCGTCGCCTTCCCTAAAATGTTCTCCCAAATTAAAAGCATATATTAGTTTAAAATGCATGACATGGTGTTTGACGTTGGCAATGGAACTCAGTGGAATGCTTGAACTTAATTGGATGTGTCCAAATACTTTTGTCCGTTTACTGTACTTAAAAAAAAAAAATCACAAAAATTTAATCCCTTTATAAAAAAATAAATTCTGTGGTGGAAGTAACACCACAACGCTTTTTAATCAAATATAACACAAAACAAGAGTGTAGCAACTTCTCAGGCTTTGAATCAGACGCCCTGCTACTGGTTTCCTATATCACACAGCCCTGTGGACTACTGCAAACAGACTGCAGGTTCTGCTTATTACAGCTGATCTTAGATCAGTGTGAATGTACATGTGCTAGAAGGGAGGTGTCTCTCGTTCTTGCGCTCACCAGTTGTTTTTCCTGTTTCTCCAGAGCTGCTCTATCTCGCGTGATCTGTCTCTGTGTTCCTCTCAGCTCCTTATTCTGTTCTTTTATAACATCTGTATATGATAAACAAAAAGCAGACGACTGTAAACTTATAACACACACAGCCAAAAAAACAACAGTTTGTGAAACAGCTTATCTTATAGCAATATCTTGATGATAACAATAATAATAATAATAATAATAATAATAATAATAATAATAATAATAACTTGCTGTATGATCATCAGTCTCATGGACGTATGTTGCTTCAGTTTATTAGGGTTGTACATTTGTTCAAGCACAGTATTTTAGTTCGCAAAACAAGTATTTTGTCAGTTTCAGGGTACATTAACAGTCACTAAGGCAGTGCCACCTTAGGTGCTTTTATTGTTGTTTGGAATCATACAATGTACATTAATATTAAATATTATTAATATATATATACATTAATATAAATATAAATAAATATTAAGGGGATTTTAAAAGACAGAATTAAACTATTAACATATAGTCAGGTTACTCTTTCGATATGACAGCGAACACCTTCAAAGATGAGTATAAGCTGTCTGTCCTCTTATTGGAGGACCAACTTAAAATATGATGTCATGAAACTCATGTAAAAGTTCTGGTGATTTTGTTCATAAAATGTACTTGATCCCGATATTGATATGATACCAATATTCATTCAGAAAACACCCATGTTGTGATTAGTAGTTTGAATCAAGAAAATGACCCAATGTATCTTAAGATGAATAACCCCAAGGTTAAGACAGTTTTACAGTGTTAATGTAATGGTTATTGCCAAAAAGGAAAGGTTTTAAACAATACACTCAAAGGCGATTTGGCAATTTAAAATTCTAATGCATCATGGAATGTCTTTAGAACGTGAGAGGAAACCCACATTGGGATGAGGAGGCCATGAAGACTTCACACAAAGAACCCTTGTTTGTTGTAACCCACACTCAAACCCAGGACATTTTTGATATAAGGCATAAGCGGTAACACCTTCAACCTGGAAGGTCAATCGTAAGCAATGGAGCATTTTTAACATCACCAAGCTGCATTTAACATTTCCTGCGTTTGGCGACAATAGATGACTGTATGCTTGATTTCAAGCACGAGTTAGCAATGGGTGTGGCTCAAGTGGCCCAATGTGGTAGTGGTTAGTAGTGTCCTTAAACTTTGGTTTCTGCGTTGTTTTACTGAACCCTAAGCTTTTCCCAGTCAAAATAGCTTATTTTTAAGATTTACAATTATAACTATTATATCATCAGTTTGATTCACATTACAGGATACAGTAATCAGCTGTTACAATACACAAAAAAATATTTAAATATTTCATTATAATCTATATCAAACTACTAGAGAAATGTTTTATTATTATTATTATTATTATTACTGTTTTATAAGATTAAAGATACTGGGTGCTTCAGGGGACACTATAAAATGCTTAACATAAAAAACGACTCAACGTGGCTTAATGTATTAAAACATCAACCTAGAAAGACTACATTTCTACTGTACTGTGCTACTGTAATAATAAACCAGTACTCCAAATACAGTGTAATAATTCTCACAATAAGCATGTTCAATATTTAAACCAATTGTATTAAATACCAATTGTATTTAAATTATAGGGAATTGGCTTAACGTGGCATAATGCATCCAAACATTAACCTAGAAAGACCAAACTTTACTCATTTATTACTCTTCATTAATACTCTGTATTACAAACACTATTAACATTAATTTCTTATAATTTCTTATTAACATTAATTTCTTATAATTATTACATTCCTTTTGGAGTACACATTCATGATTACAGTAGCAGAGAGTATCAATGAAGAGTAATTAATGAGTAAAGTTAATTAATCGTTCTAGGTTAATGTTTGTTTTTAACTAAAGTCACGTAAATTCTTTTAGATTGTCTCGTGTTTCAGTGTTTAGCTCGAGTTTAACAAACAACGCTCTTTAAGGCACAACTGAGTTATAAATCTGTACTTTAATAAACGTATATTAAATGTATCGTTAGAAATGATTAAAATCGTGAGATTAGTTAATAAACAGAACATTGTTATGACGTCAGAACGTTCACCGAGCTGCTTTAAACCTGAATTCTCACACGTTCCAAATTCCACTTACCGTCCACCGTCTTCCTTTTAAATAACGAAGCCATCACAACGAATTAACAACGAAACTGTAAACTAAACTAAACTAAATCAAATCAAATCAAGGTTTAGGAAAAGATATCCGTCGCGGTGTTCCGTACACTCAAATGTCAGAGCGATTTCCTGGTTCTGGCGTGGTGGGCGGGACCTACACCGAAACCGAGAAAGATGATTGACCCCGATTGATTCAAACGGGTGTCATATTTACAGCGGACCAATCAGAAGCGTTCTTATAGTTACTGCAAAGTAAATGGAAACAGACCGGCTCCCGTTGCTAGCCCCCAGTAGATTACATCAACATCAAACTATTATTATTATTATTATTTTTAAAAAGATTGTGTTCAATTTTATTTCACATTATGAATTTTATTTCACATTATGTACAGGCTTTAAAATATATTTAAAAATCAAATACAATGTCCCTTTCTGTTGTGTGGAAGCAGTAAGAAGGAAAAAAGGCGAAAGTTTATTTCTATCTATCTATCTATCTATCTATCTATCTATCTATATAGATATATATGTGTATATATATATATGTGTGTGTGTGTGTGTGTGTGTGTGTGTGTGTGTGTGTGTCTCTCTCTCTCTCTCTCTCTCTCTCTCTCTCTATATATATATATATATATACACCCCCACACACACACACACACACATATATATGTGTGTGTGTGTTTGTGTATATATACTATTTTCTATATCTTCTCTATATATATATATATATATATATATATATATATATATATATATATATATATATATATAGTTATAATTTTCAAGATAAAAAGTCAGAATTCTGAGATTAAACTATTGCTTTATATTATATACACAGATGTCCGAAGACTGCTGAAGTTTTTTTGTTTTAATTTCTTGTACAAAAATATTTTTGCTATTTTAAGCTTTTTTTTACCCTATCACGGTTGCAATCACAATGACAAACTTATTATACTTATCATAAAATAAAATTCAAATTTTACATTTATTTTTATTTATTTTTTAAATCCACCGTTCGATTTAATATTCGTGTGTGTTTTTATTTATTGATTGATTTTTTTTGTAAATGTCATTTGAAATGACGAGCGCTTCAGCGTTCGAGAATCGCGCCGGCTTCGGGCCCGCTCGAGCGTTTCCGTCAGCGTTCGGCTCGTTTCGGCGCTCGGCGGGCGAATCGCTCGGTAGCTCGGCCGCGCTGCGTTGTTGTTGAGCTGGGTGACGCGGCGGAGGTGTAGCCTGACGCGGGCTCTTACGTGTCGGCCTGAATAAAAAGTGGAGCTCCGGAGACCCGGGAGTGACGCGGAGAGAGGGAGAGAGAGTGAGTGAGGCTGTCCGTGAGCTGGTAAGGAGGAGACGGCGCAGATAAATCCAATTTTCGCTTTTGGAAATGGCGTTTCTAACAAAGAGATCATGGCGGCGTCTTGGCGGCTTGTTGTTTCACAGATGAAGCGCTTCAGAGCCTTTTTTTAGCCCACGACTCACAACGAACCGGGCGGCCGAGCGCTCCTCTCTATACATTTAAAAGTAAAGCACAGTTGTGTCTCAAAGCGGCTTTAATACTGATGCAGGTGCACGAATTAGAATTAAAACGCCATTTAAATAACAGTCTCTATCAATATCACCCGTTTTAGCCGAATAGCTTCGATGCTAACTGGAAAAGCAGCTTGTTTAAAACCAGCACAATTAACATGTTCATATCGAATAGAATTATTTCATATATATATTAATATATATATATTTTTAAAAAGCGACTGAATAATTATCAACTGTTTGGCTTATTTGTTGCGCATTTCGTGGAAACCAACGGACCGTTAGCTGCCGAAAATTTAATCTGGTATATTATTCGAATAATAAACACACGATCACAATTTTTTTCGCTTTTCGACTCTAGTTTTTGGTTTATTTTTTAATTAAAAGTATAAGACGCGGCTGTGACTTTCACAATCGTGGCTTTTAAAGACGCGATGTTGAATGATACAGATGGGCGTTGCTGGAACGATTCGTCTAGCTTGAACCGACTCCGACACAGACGAGTCTTTAATCGTTATATGTATTTGTTCTGGAACTATAGCCGCGTGCGGCTGTCACGGTGTTTATCGTTCGCTTCGTCGTTTAACGTTTCAGCCGTAAAATGTATCGTATCGAAACGGGATCGTTCAATTGTGTTAAAAAGAATCGCGTCGCGTATTTGCGAGTCGCTTATTCCGTTTTGTGTGTACGGAAGTAAAAAAAGGCGCCAAACGGCTGCGCGAGAGACGTTTTGTCTAAAATACGCGATTATTAAGAATTCTTCGTTCATAAGAAACACTAGCAAATATTGTTTAAAGGTTGGGTTATATGGAAGGGAGCAAAGAAAAAGTACAATAGCAACCGACTGATGCTTTCCTTCCATCAGGTTGCATCTCCAGTGTCAGTCAACAGTTTGGACACGCCCCCTTTCTGCCTCACTTACTGTCCATGTTCTCAGTTCCACTCCCTGTAAAGATGGACTTTGTAGTTCTACGATTCCAGACTGTAGTCCATCTGATTTATTCACTGTGTTCTACAGTACATACTGTGTACGTCCCCTTTACCCTGTTCTAATGGTCAGGACCCCAATGGTACCACCACAGAGCAGGGGTTATTTGGTTGGGGACATTAGTCCTATCCCAGCAGTGTCACTGAGGTGGACAAATGAAACTACACTAAAACCCCCTCACCACATCAGTGTCACTGCAGAACTGGCCATCAACAATCCACCACCCAAATGATTCCTGTTCTGTGATGCTCCTTAACAATAGAGGCTCATTCATTCATTCATTATCTCCCGCTTTATTCTCTATTAGGGTCGCGGGGGGGGTTCCCCATGCCCATCCAGGGGAGAACGTCTCAGGCGCTGGGCAGATAGGCCCAGGACAGGGCGCCAATCCATCGTTGGGCACACACTCACTCACACAGACACACTCTATATGGGGCAATTTGGAGAATTCAATTGACTTGATCCATGTTTTTGGACTTGATCCATGTTTTTGGACTTGATCCATGTTTTTGGACTTGATCCATGTTTTTGGGGGGGAGAACATGGAAACTCCACCCAGATGGGGATTCGAACCGGGAATCCCTAGTGCTGAGAGGCGAACGTGCCAACCACTAAGCCACCGTGCCGCCGCAATAGAGGCTATAGTCTGTAATTATAAAACTACAAACGTCCATCTACATGGTAAGTGGAGGAAATGGACAATGGAGCAAGAAGTGGGCGTGTCCAAACTTTAGACTGGTTCTGCATTAACATAAGCAGTCCCGATGAACCAGGTTCTCCTACCTTTCCTATCTAAGAATAAAGGAGCGACTGGGGTTTTTTCCCGAAAGCTGGAACAGTTGCACAACTTCACTCACTTGAAAACAGCAGCTACATTTATAGAGGGCAAATAAAGATTTTCATGCTTCCACATTTACAGGTCTTGTTTGTTTGTTGTGACTGTTAGTAACCGTTAAAACCTCAACTCCAGAAGACAGTTTTTTTTTTTTTTTTGTTTTTTTTTTTGGTCATTTATTGGACGCTTTTATCCAAAGAGACTTACAAGGTGAACACAGGGTTAATCACAACATCTCTGGAGCAATGAGGGTTAAGGGGCTTGCTCAAGGACCCACACTGGTAACTTTAGTGGACCTGGGATTTGAACCGCCAACCTTCAGATTGAGAGCCCAATGCTGTGACCACTGAGCTATCGCTCCCTAGCCAGTTGAAATCCGATAAAGAGCAGAAACACAGATTTAATGTAGAATACACTGGACTTTCTAGACTGAGGTGTTTATTCTTGAACAATTTATATATTTAAAAGTTTTTTTTTTTGTAACTTGAAATATATTCAGGACATTCACAATCTGTATTTTTGACAGAAAAGAAAAAGATTCTAATCATTCCAGTACTGAGTTAGAACTCTAAAACCAGAAAATATAAAATGTCTGAACACATTCATCACGACAAACACCAACGTCAAAATAAACTTCTTTCTTCGCCGCTGGTGAGCTCAGTTACTCTAAAGTTACTCCAAGAGTCTGACAGTAATATCGGGATCTTTACAGATGTGCGTTTGTTTACTTCAGTAAACGAAGACTGTAGAAAATGACTGACCTTTAACATCATCCAGTCTCAGGAAGCAGCATTTCATTTAATCCCCAAGAGTCAATTACTATCAGGACACCGGACAAGGTGCTTATGTTAACAAAACGAGAAATTACATGAAAGTCCAAAGACATCCATTTAGATAATTCATTCATTCATTATCTCCCGCTTTATCCTCTATTAGGGTCGCGGTGGGGTTCCCCATGCCCATCCAGGGGAGAACATCTCGGGCGCTGGGCAGATAGACCCAGGACAGGGCGCCAATCCATCGCTGGGCACACACTCACTCACACAGACACACTCTATATGGGGCAATTTGGAGAACTCATTTGACTTGATCCATGTTTTTGGACTGTGGGAGGAAACCGGAGAACCCGGAGGAAACCCACGCGGACACGGGGAGAACATGGAAACTCCACCCAGATGGGGATTCGAACCGGGAATCCCTAGCGCTGAGAGGCAAACGTGCTAACCACTAAGCCACCGTGCCGCCGCAATAGAGGCTATAGTCTGTAATTATAAAACTACAAACGTCCATCTATATGGTAAGTGGAGGAAATGGACAATGGAGCAAGAAGTGGGCGTGTCCAAACTTTAGACCTTCATTGAGATAATATACTGCTAAATATATCTTCTAAATATCACTCTAAATTATCTTCTTTAAGTTGGCAGTAGTAACAACAGTTCATCCACAAATTTGTAGGAAGACCCACACTATGAAAGAAAAGACATTTTAATGGCATCAAAATATCCCAAAATCTGTCTAAAAAATAAAACTGAGAACTTATTAAAGCACAATAACTGGCTTTTTTTTCTAGCTGTACAGGTTTATATGGCGAGGGTTATGGTGGCAGCCCCATCCAATGAATGACATCACACCCGCATCATTGTTGTTGACACATATTCAGAGGTACAGTGTAGTCCAGCGCCACACTCAGTCAGTTGTGTGACTCGGCCCATGCAGAATTTCCCTTCCTCTCTGCATTTGCTGTATTAAAGATGCAGACTGAATCATCACACTACAAAACATGGACAGAGGTGGCAGCAGAACGAATATCCGTGTCTATATATTTAATTAGAACACATGTTTACAATGTAGAAATTCATTCAAATACATGGTAATTCAATTTAATACACAATAACCCAATTAATACTACTGTTTGATTACAAGTTTGAACCAAGTGGACACATATGTTGATACTTGTAGTTTATTATTAAATGTATGCAACCGTTCATAGAGTAAAGGACTGATACTGTAAATCCTAGGTCGGTTTACAGCAAAAGAAATATGATCTAGACTCCATATGAAGTCCAGAGACTATCTGTAGTGCACTTGTCCATTTCCCCAGTCAACAAAATATATCAAGCATTTTTAAATTCATTCATTCATTCATTATCTTCTGCTTTATCCTCTATTAGGGTTGTGGGTGGGTTCCCCTTGCCCATCCAGGGGAGAACGTCTCGGGCGCTGGGCAGATACACCCAGGACAGGGCGCCAATCTATCGCTGGGCACACACTCACTCACACAACCACACTCTATATGGGGCACTTTGGAGAACTCAATTGACTTGATCCATGTTTTTTGGACTGTGGGAGGAAACTGGAGAACCCGGAGGAAACCCACACGGACACGGGGAGAACATGGAAACTCCACCCAGATGGGGATTCGAACCGGGAATCCCTAGCGCTGAAAGGAGAACATGCCAACCACTAAGCCACCTTGCCGCTCATTTTTAAATTAATAATAGTTAAAGCTGTTTCATGACCTGAGGGATTTATATTCAGATGTGTGTAAACAGTTCAGAATCATAAATCTGCTGTAGATCAGGTCAACATCTATCACAGGGTTCAGACACACAATATGAACCCCGGTCAGTCATTAAAGGTCGGACAGGTATTTTTATTTATTTTTTGGTTAAATTCAGACCCTGCGCCTCTGACTGCAAATGCTTTATTCATTTTTCAACTCACTAATGATAATTCGAGTCATATGGTGTTCAATGGGTGAAGGGCAGAGATGCATCCTGGACAGGTTCATCAGTCAGTCAGTCCAACCTCAATCGCAGGACTAATACACAAAAACATTAAAACCTGGGGGCAGTTTGTTATTTCATGCTTTTCAAACTTGGAAATGGATGAATTGATACCTATGCAGGCATGAGGAGAACATGCAAACTCACAGAAACAAACCTGACTGCTTTTTTTGAAGCGTGACTTACTAAGCCACAATCACTGGTTTTGTTTCTCCAGTGCAAAACCAAATTAATAAACATTTGTTTTTATTTTATTTTGTCAGCACTGACTTGAGAATGTAGTTTCTGGGGATGACATTAATTTTATTTAATCCTTCAAGCCAATGCTGTGGTGAAGATGACTGATGTCGGTTTACTGATTGGACAGTTCTTACCGATCTTTACTAATATTTTCTTTGTTTCCCGGCAGGCCGTGCCGAGTCCCCCCTGTGTTTTCAGCAGGATTTCTAAATGACCATGGACGCAGGTGCAGACGTACAGCAGGGCAGCGACACAGCTGGCTCTGAAACAGACTCACAACAGATTGCCACACTGGCACAGGTGAGCAGGTCAATGTCAGAGACTTACGTGACCGAATACAAACACAGTCCTATAATAATGTTGAGCACTGCTACTAAGCTATTAAAATCTTAAAGTCTTCACTGCAGTTTCATATCTGCCAATCATATCAATGATGATATCGGTGAGAGTAAATCAAGGTTTCTGAATAACGACAGGTGACGATGGCAGCAGGTCAGGTTTCAGGCACTACACCCACCGTCACGCTCGTTCAGCTGCCAAATGGTCAAACGGTGCAAGTTCACGGTGTAATCCAGGCCGCTCAACCCTCCGTCATCCAGTCACCTCAGGTCCAGACTGTACAGGTGAGCGCAAGACTTTTAACTTTTCTGCACTTTGTGTGTGTGTGTGTATATGTGTATATGTATATATATATATATATATATATGTATATATATGTATATATATGTATACAGTATGTGTGTGTATGTGTATATATATATATATATATATATATATATATATATTTGTATACAGTATATATATGTGTACAGTATGTGTGTGTGTGTGTGTATATATATATATATATATATATATATATATATATATATATATATATATATATATATATATATATATATTTGTATACAGTATATATATATGTATACAGTATGTGTGTGTGTATATATAGATATAGATATATATATATATATATATATATATAGATATATATATATATATATATATATATATAGATATTGCTTTGTATTATTTCTCTAGATGGTTGTTGGTAGTTATTTATTAATTTACTTTTCAGATCTCCACAATTGCAGAGAGTGAGGACTCCCAGGAATCAGTGGACAGCGTGACAGACACCCAGAAACGCAGGGAGATCCTGTCCAGGCGGCCCTCGTACAGGTCTGGACTTAATGTGCTTGTTGTGATTATAAAATCAGTTTGCTTTTTGTTATTGCTTAATTTTTGACCTACGTTGTAGTTACAGCATTTTACCTTTAGATGGCAGTACAGTTCTCTAGGATGCTATTTCACACACGCATTAGACCCATAGGGTCACAAGCCTTTGTTATAGTGCATGTGCAGATGAATGTGATGGTATATGTGAGCTGTGCTTGTGATATGTGTTACATAACAAACATGAAACTTAATATTTTTGGGGTGCTTGTTTTTGGTACAGAAAAATCTTGAACGATCTGTCATCAGACACTCCCGCGGTTCCACGGATAGAGGAGGAGAAAACCGAGGATGATTCGGCACCCGCCATAACTACAGTCACAGTGCCTGCTCCTATTTATCAGACCAGCAGTGGCCAGTACAGTAAGTTCTTTAAACTCAACAGCAAGAGATGAATACTCATTCATTCATTATCTCCCGCTTTATCCTCTATTAGGGTCGCGGTGGGGTTCCCCATGCCCATCCAGGGGCAGATAGACCCAGGACAGGGTGCTAATCCATCGCTGGGCACACAGTCTTTCACACAGACACACTCTATTTGGGGCAATTTGGAGAATTCAATTGATTTGATCCATGTTTTTGGACTGTGGGAGGAAACCGGAGAACCCGGAGGAAACCCATGCGGACACGGGGAGAACATGGAAACTCCACCCAGATGGGGATTGGAACCGAGAATCCCTAGTGCTGAGAGGAGAACATGCTAAACATTAAGCCACCGTGCCGCCCGAGACGAATACTAACGATTGTTATTCACTTTCATCAAATGAGTTTGATCGGTGATCAGCGTTCACTTTAATAACTGGACTAGATTACATACAGAGAAGAGCAGATTATTAACAACTTTCTCAATTAACACATAAATGAATCAAACCTCGTTTGATTTAAGTAATAAGGCACTCAGGTTGTGTCATGATCCACTAAAGCCTAAATCTTATTACATTCAGTTACAAGATCAATAAAGTACTGTTCATTTTGCTGTAACTACTACATGTATTCATTATGATAAATACATTGCAAACCTTTTTAGTGTTCATTAAGTTTATTAATTAGCTAATGAGTCCTGTTTTGCTTTCCCACAGTTGCCATCACACAAGGTGGAGCCATTCAGTTGGCTAATAATGGAACAGACGGTGTTCAGGGACTGCAAACTCTGACCATGACCAACACGGCTGGAGCCCAGCCGGGTACCACCATCCTGCAGTATGCGCAGACCAGTGATGGCCAACAGATCCTGGTGCCCAGCAACCAGGTGGTGGTGCAGGGTGAGTCCTTAAGGGATTTGAATTCAGCTTTGAAAAAAAGAATTTCTGTAAATTTATTTAACATATCAACTGTTTTAAAGCTTGTTATATATATATATATATATATATATATATATATATATATATATATATATATATATATATATATATATATATTAGGGGTGTCTTCAACTAAGGATTTTCATAGTCAAATCTGATTTCTGATAGTCGAATCAGTTAAAATTTCACCACAAGATGTGTGTGTATATATGTGTGTGTGTGTGTGTGTATATATATATATCAATAATATTAGCAGGTTGTTTTTGTCTGGGGTACGGGTTACTCCTTCATCTTTATGTTTTATATACATTATATACATATAGATACAAAACAAGGTCTTGTTTGCAAAAAGCATTCAACAAGATCACTATCAGCTGATATCAGTGTTTAGACTATTGATTAATATTTCACTAATATACATTTCATTAGCATGAAAACAGCCCAAGGTCAACACACACACACACACACACACACACACACACACACACACACACACAATTGTGAAGCAGTAGAAATCAATAGTTTTACAACTTGTACGAACAGCCCAATGGTGGTTCTGCTTGTGTCTGGGTCGCATGGTTCTCCTGGTTACCAAATTCTGCATTATATCTGCACCATATGGTGATGTCAGGGGGTTATAATTGTACATAACGTAATCTGAGATAAATAATGTAATCTGTCTATAATCGACTGTATTAAATGTGTGACCCTAATAGCAACAAAGTAATTCCAAACTCCATAAGTGAAGAGTCTGATTTCCAATGTCACGTCACTATCGAGTACGACACCCAGTTCCCCACTTACCTTATGTTGCTTATCTACAACACCATAACAAATCACACTTTTACTCTGCAGCTGCATCCGGTGATGTTCAGGCGTATCAGATCCGCACCGCAACACCTGGTGCCATCACATCTGGAGTGGTTATGACAGGTCAGGGAACTGCAGAGGAGGCCACACGCAAGAGGGAGGTTCGTCTCATGAAGAACAGGTACGAGTCGAGATCTACGGCTCTTTACATTACAGAGGAAAGATGAAGTCAGACGCGCATGATGAAATGTTTAATTAGCACAAGTGATTTTAAGAGTCCTTGTGATGTGAGAGAGATGCCGACACAATTGATATGCAGTCCGTCTGTCAGAGTTCTGTTCTGCTAGTTGCTTATCAACTACATAGAACGTAGTACAGATGGTTTGTGTAAAAATATCAAATCTGATTAGACTGACAAATTACAGAATATACAACTAAATACTATATTACTATTATTATTTAGATTATAATTGGTCAGAGTTGTACAGATTAGACAATACACCTTACTGTGTTTTAGTCACTTGAGTCATGTTTGATAGTTTTACTTTCTGGTGTCTGATATCATTACCAAACAAAAGGGACCACATTTCCAGTTTATCATCAGAACAACTGCAGGACCAAGTTAACACACTGCTAAATAAACACTGTGTAACACTGTGTGTTTTAAACACTACCAACAGTGTGAATTAAAAAAAACATCGAGTGGTAATGAAGAAATGAATCAGAGTGAGATTTAAAGCCAACGGTTTTGTTATTGTAATTATATTTTATTATATTTCATATTATTTTTATTATTCCTCCGGGTTCTCCGGTTTCCTCCCCCAGTCCAAAAACATGGATCAAGTCAATTGAATTCTCCAAATTGCCCCATATAGAGTGTGTGTGTGAGAGTGAGTGTGTGCCCAGCGATGGATTGGCACCCTGTCCTGGGTCTATCTGCCCAGCGCCCGAGGCGTTCTCCCCTGGATGGGCATGGGGAACCCCACCGCGACCCTACTAGAGGATAAAGCGGGAGATAATGAATGAATGAATCATTTTTATTATATTTCAAATCTTGCCTTCTGCTCCGTAATTGGTTCTCCGTATCTCCAGTTTGTGCAAAGACAGGCTGGGCAGTGAGTATGGTTACTAGCCAGTTCCAAAACTAAAGGCCAACCTGATTAAATACTTAGATTTGTAATGCCCCTTTATAACTCTCTGGATCTGATTAAGGTAAAATGTTTACATGCTGTTTCTTTAAATGTCCATTGTTTAATGTAACACTAATCTGAATGTTGGACATCCTGATCTTTAATGGAGTTTAGTGCTATTTTATTTCCATGTGATGCTTGCTGAGAATTCATGACCATTTAGAAAATATATAACTTAATTATAATCAGATGAGATAAGATTTACTATGGGATCCTTTACTAGACCCAGTTTGGTACTCAGTAGTTGTATGTACAGTAAGTAAATAAGAGTTATAAAAAGAAATAAATAATAAAAAGGCATGATAATTAAGAATACATTGTATACTTTACAGTGTAATTGAACATGGACACATTGCACAGCAGTTGAATGTGTGTTGCATAACTTTTAATGCTTGATAATCAATGCTGGCTGTACTGAGATCAGTGGTGGTTATAAAGTCTGACTGCAGCCGGAACGAAGGACCTGCTGTAACGCTCATTCACACACTCTGATGCAGTCTGTCACTGAATGCTGCTACAGTTTTATATACAGGATGGCATTTATTCTCTATGAGAGTTAAATTATTAACATCCTCTTCTCTCCAGCCTGAAGCTAGAGGACCAGCAGAGGGCAAACAAAAAAAGGATAATATTGTTTATTAGTTGTTTTTATTAATGGTCAGATTTTTTGGCTACAGTGTCGGTAGGTCGTAGAACATGGACCTTCTTAACACCTGGAACAATTGTATTACTTTACTGGCTTTAGCATGCGCTGGACCTGCTTGAGTGCTGGATTTGAACTTGAGACATGGTCCATTGTCTGAGCTTAATGCTGTGTTTGGGCCACAGGGAGGCAGCACGGGAGTGTCGTCGCAAGAAGAAAGAGTATGTAAAGTGTCTGGAGAATCGCGTGGCGGTGCTGGAAAACCAGAACAAAACCCTCATCGAGGAGCTCAAAGCACTTAAGGACCTGTACTGTCACAAATCGGAATAGCATATTTGTTCCGCACACTCGCACACACACACACACACACACACAACCACTCACATTCATATGAATACACACAAACATGCATCTGAGCTGCCAGACTGACTATGCTTTCTCCCGGTTCTTTAAGAGACAGTGACTCTCCTCATGCAGAGACCTGGGGGCCAGCCTTTCTTTTTCTATCGATCCTTTTCTTTTTTAAAAAAACAAAACAAAACAAAACGTTGGCCTATAAGACGTGAGGAAAACAGTGACTAGGAGACTTTACATGTAACAGATGTCTTTATTGTAAAAAGAAAAAAAGAAGAGAATCTTTTTTAAGAGAGTGTATATGTTTGAGAACCAGGACCCGGCGTCGGGCTGGATGTTGCATGAATGACCATAAAAAAGACCTGAGGGCCAAATGCTGAGACGCGTGAACCTCCATCGACGTGGGCAGGATGAGCGCGGCGAAGTTTCTCCTCAGGCCTTTTCAAGATGTACAGAGCTCCAACAAATGCACCGGATTTGGACGGCTACCTCTCCCCTCAATCATGTTGACTTTTGGAAGATGGAGTTGGTCCGATGTCATAAACATGGGGGACTCGCTTGTTGGCCTCGGGTCGATTTGAGTGTCTGCACATTTCTACAGCTTCGTCGTTTCTGTTACTGACACAGGAACATATTTTGTATGCTTCTGTTCTGATTTTGTAGTGTGAACTGGACCGCGAGCTGATAGCTACAGTAATGCATGGCCAAAAGTATGTGAACACATTTAGTATTTTTTTTAAGTTCCGATATTTCAGTCGTCTTGAAAAGGCATGGTGAATCGAGGCTCAAACTCCGATTTCAATCAGGCTCTGTCATAGGCAGTTCATTAAATGTCTGTCCTGATGGAACGCCGCTCAGCTGCATCTGCTGCTCGTGAAGGTGGAATCCATGCGGCATTAAGAGCCGCGGTCACATGATCTCACTGGACAATTCAAAGTGCAGAATCATGTTGTCTGCAGCAAAGATTGTTGAAAGCTGTTCATCTGAAGTTGGGATGGGTTGAGCATCATGCATCATGCTAAATCTATAACACATAAACCTGAAACAATAAGATGTATTTTTATGGAATTTTTATGGCTTTTAGGATTGTTGGCGCAAGAACCCTCCATTCGGTTTTTAAAATTCTGTATAAGCTCCTATTGCAGGGTAGGTTCTTTGTCTGCACATAGGAACCATGATGAGTGAGTGTATGGTAAGTGGTCCAGCAGCATAAAGCATTTGCTTGTGGTGTGATTGTATTCCAATAGAAAGAATAAAAAACGGACAAGTCCGGATTTTATTTTTAAGATATTGATGCAACAAAATGAAAATCTGATCTGGCATTTGATTTCAGTTTGAGCATTAAGTATGCAAAAAGAATATAAATCCTTTAAAACGGTTGACATCACGTCATCCAAAGTGCATTTAAACCGTCAGCTGGCTCACAACCACAAGATTTTACCTCAACGTCAATACAAACAAAGTGTGTGAACATGTGTGGTCTCTTATGAACCTCTGTTCATGAGCACCTGAGAATGGGAGGAGCATGTTCTTGATTGGTGGATTCATAATGTAATTATTGGTAAATGATTTTGGAAATTGTTCATCTTTTTTTTTTTATGAATTTAACAAAAAAACACCGTAACATCTAATAACTTTGAGGTTGATCAGATGGTCAGCCCCTATTAATCACGTTTTATTAAATTTATCTCACCTCTTGGGCAGCATGGTGGCGCCATGATCAGCACTTCTGCCTCACAGCACGGTTTTGCGGTTCCGATCCTGGCTGCTTCCTTTCTATATGAAGTTTGCATGTTCTCCGTTCCTGTGTGGGTTCTCTTCGGTTTCCTCCCACGTTTCAAAGACAGAGATACTGTCAGAACACGATGCTCCAAAATAAACATGTAGGACACTGGGGTTCACATACGTTTGGCCATGTTGTGCGTTTGCGTGTGTGCTATTATTTGTTTTAAACATAGGAGCTCCAACCTTTTAAATAACAGTCATAGTTTTACAGGATCCTCCATCGTCTCCCGAAACCCGTCTCCTCTTTTTTTAGTACCGGCCATGAACTTCACCGTGAGGCTGTCCTCCTGAAAGTCATTCGCGTTTTCTGCTAAGCAGTTTTCACAATCATTAAGACGTCTGGGACGGGACTGATCCTAGATCACCTGTAAAGGGCAGCTTGTACCCGATGTTTGTGTTTTGCTATAAGATGGCGCAGTCTGCTGTTATTATATGCAGCTTCTTTTAAATAGCCTTGCTATTTTTGGTTTTATATTATCCTTGTTACGTCGTGTTAACATTTTAAAATGTGCCGCTCATATTATGCAATGCAAAAATGTCTAACGGAGACGATTTCTACTTATTATACACGATGGCAGTTGTTTCCTATGAAAAGACTTTGTGTGCCTGCTGGGGTTGTGTTTTTATCTTCATTCATTCATTATCTCCCGCTTTATCCTCTATTAGGGTCGCGGTGGGGTTCCCCATGCCCATCCAGGGGAGAACATCTCGGGCGCTGGGCAGATAGACCCAGGACGGGGCGCCAATCCATCGCTGGGCACACACTCACTCACACAGACACACTCTATATGGGGCAATTTTGAGAATTCAATTGACTTCATGTTTTTGGACTGTGGGAGGAAACCGGAGAACCCGGAGGAAACCCACGCAGACACGGGGAGAACATGGAAACTCCACCCAGATGGGGATTCGAACCGGGAATCCCTAGTGCTGAGAGGAGAACATGCTAACCACTAAGCCACCGTGCCGCCCTGTTTTTATTTTATTTAATTTTATTTTTGTATTGTGTCCCTCACTCCTCCCACTATCCCACCATGTCACCTTCAGCATTGTAAAACATGATTGTTTCATTCATTCATTATCTCCCGGTGGGGTTCCCCATGCCCATCCAGGGGAGAACGTCTCGGGCGCTGGGCAGATAGACCCAGGACAGGGCGCCAATCCATCGCTGGGCACACACTCACTCACACAGACACACACTCTATATGGGGCAATTTTTTTGAGAATTCAATTGACTTGATCCATGTTTTTGGACTGGGAGGAAACCGGAGAACCCGGAGGAAACCCACGCAGACACGGGGAGAACATGGAAACTCCACCCAGATGGGGATTCGAACCGGGAATCCCTAGTGCTGAGAGGCGAACGTGCTGACCACTAAACCACCTATGATTGTTTCATTCCTTTTTTAATCTCATTTAAATCATGGCCAGGGGATTTGAACCGGGATTCCCCAGCGCAGAGAGGAGAACATGCCGACCACAAAGCCACCGTGCCGCCCTCAATTACTCATTCTTACCCAATAACTCAAAAAGTGAGAGGGCATGTAATATTTGCGAGTCATGTGACACCAGATGCCACATTTTTTTTTTCTCCTCATTTTTTGTGATGATGAGGATGAGGCACATGAGCTGACTGACACCCATGATCGCCAGCACTGCTGTAATCGATGGAAAGTTGGAAAGCATACCAGCCCCTCCTCTCTGAGGTCATGCCAAGTCTTGCTCTACCACTAGGGTGCGTTGTAGCTCAATGGTTAGGGCGTTGGGCTATCAATCTGAAGGTTGGGGGTTCAAATCCCAGGTCCACTGAAGTTACCAGTGTGGGTCCTTGAGCAAGACCCTTAACCCTCATTGCTCCAGGGATGTTGTGATTAACCCTGTGTTCACCTTTGTAAGTCGCTTTGGATAAAATCGTCCAATAAATGACCAAATGTAATGGAAATGTACTTGGCTGTAGGCTGTGACATCATCAGGATTCAAACCAGCAATTTTTGGTTGGTTGATGATGAGGCAATTTGTACTTTTTTATAGAATCAATCAAAACCGTATGAAGATCGGAAATAACTTAGCAATTGCTGTCATGTGAAATGTGTTGCATTGGCACCTTTTAAGGAGAGGAACATAAAAAGCAGCAAGTAAATAAGTGATAATTACGTCTTGATGATGATATGTTGGATGTAAGATGAATGGGGAGGACAATCCTCTACTTAGACAAGAACAGGGTCAAAGTTTTGCCGAATCTGCGTGTTTTGATTCTACTACATAATGGTTAGTACCTACCGAAAGAAATGCAACCAGATGATGAGCACCTGAGGCCTGCAGTCTGATTCTGAAGACTGGAACTATCCATCCATCCATTATATGCTTTGTCCTATATTAGGTTCGCGCGGGGGGGGGGGGGGGGGGGGGGGGGTGGTTCCCCATGCCCATCCAGGTTAGAACATTTCGGGCACTGGGCAATCGCCAATCCATCGCTGGGCACATACTCACACAGACACACTCTGGGGCAATTTGGAGAACTCTCTTGACTTGATCCGTTTTTGGACTGTGGGAGGAACCTGGAGGAAACCCACAGGGAATACATGGAAACTCCTCCCAGATGGGGATTCGAACCAGATGATGGTCTAGACCTCCCTACCATTCAGATGTCACATCCCTGCCTGTTTGGTTGGATTCCTAGGTTTTCGTTCATCGAAGGCCTTTAAAGGGAACCCGGAGGAAACCCACACGGACACGAGGAGAACATGGAAACTCCACCCAGATGGGGATTCGAACCGGGAATCCCTAGCGCTGAGAGGCGAACGTGCTAACCACTAAGCCACCGTGCCGCCCTGAAGACGAACTACTGGAGCACAAACAGCTGATGGTTCTTGCTGCCATGGAAAGATGTGGCAGAACACAGTGTCCATGCTAAAGAACCTCCAGAACATTCAGCCACAGTCTCAACCAACACAGACCAACTTACTTAAGGCTTGTTTTGAATCATTTCTAAGTTATCTGGTTATGTGGGTGTGGTAGCTCAGTGGTTAGGGTGTTGGGCTATCAATATGAAGGTTGCTGGTTCAAATCCCAGGTCCACTGAAGTTACCAGTGTGGGTCCTTGAGCAAGACCCTTAACCGTCATTGCTCCAGAGATGTTGTGATTAACCCTGTGATCACCTTGTAAGTCATTTTGGATAAAAGCGTCCAATAAATGACCAAATGGAAATGTAATATAATGTCTCTAAGCTGCTGATCTCGATCAGGACTGCAGGGGGCGCTGAAGCCTATCCTATTTTTCATAGAGCAGGAGGCAGTGGAACACCCTGGACAGGTCTCCAGTTTGTCTCATATAGAGGGGGGGGGGGGTCAATGGGTTTAATTAACCTCCCAGCGTGATCTTGGGCTCAGACTCAGGATAACATGCAAACTCCACACAATGAGCCTGGTGCCTTCTGGGAATTGAACCCAGGACTGTTCTGCTGTAAGTTGAGAGCACCCACCCACGCTGCCCCCATTTAAGCAATAAATTTGATCTGACATTAACGAAGTACCACGTATCATCATCTCTGCAGGGTGATGATGTCATAGTGCCTTTTACAGGGTGTTTAAGAATATAGAAATATTAGGATTTATAGAACATATGAATAGAAATGTTATAAACGTCCACTCGTCTTATATTGATATTAAATATGACCTTAAATCAGACCTCTTAGGTGCTATTGTGTATATATAATTACCTTCATTTAATCTAATTGCTTTAATTTGCAAAGCGGTGGGATTTGCGATCTAGCTAAGAACTGGTTGATGTTTAATCTGGAAATTTTGACTCATTTGTGCTTTCTAGATTTCCAGAATGTTATTTTCCAACATTAAATTAAATTGGAATAGGCGGCACGGTGGCTTAGTGGTTAACACGTTCTCCTCTCATTACTAGGGATTCCCGGTTCGAATCCCCATCAGGGTGGAGTTTCCATGTTCTCCCTGTGTCCGCGTGGGTTTCCTCCGGGTTCTCCGGTTTCCTCCCACAGTCCAAAAACATGGATCAAGTCAATTGAATTCTCCAAATTGCCCCATATAGAGTGTGTCTGTGTGAGTGATTGTGTGCCCAGCGATGGATTGGCGCCCTGTCCTGGGTGTATCTGCCCAGCGCCCGAGATGTTCTCCCCTGGATGGGCATGGGGAACCCCACCGCGACCCTAATAGAGGATAAAGCAGAAGATAATGAATGAATGAATAAATTAAATTAAATTGGAATAGGCGGCACGGTGGCTTAGTGGTTAACACGTTCTCCTCTCTGCACTAGGGATTCCCGGTTTGAATCCCCATCTGGGTGGAGTTTCCATGTTCTCCCCGTGTCTGCGTGGGTTTCCTCTGGGTTCTCCGGTTTGCTCCCACAGTCCAAAAACATGGATCAAGTCAATTGAGTTCTCCAAATTGCCCCATATAGAGTGTGTCTGTGTGAGTGATTGTGTGCCCAGCGATAGATTGGTGCCCTGTCCTGGGTGTATCTGCCCAGCGCCCGAGACGTTCTCCCCTGGATGGGCATGGGGAACCCCCCCGCGACCGTAATAGAGGATAAAGCGGGAGATAATTGATGGATGAATAAATTGGAATAAAGCCTTTTAATCCCATGCCTACTTTAGGACTCCCTCAGATGATGGTCTAGACCTCCGTACCATTCAGATTCCACATCTCTGCCTGTTTGGTTGGATTCCTAGGTTTTCGTTCATCGAAGGCTTTTAAAGGGAACATGTATTTACAGTTTCTTGGAACCTATTTCTGTTTTTTTGTGCAAAACATCAAATAAAACATAAGATATTACTGATATTATTACTCTGCAAGATATATTTTCATGTGAAATCTGTTGGAAGGTCAGTAAATATAAAGCAGCTTATTTGGTCATGAAAGTGATCTTTTTTTGGAGATGAGTTTGTTGAGTTTGTGCCAGTCGTGTCTCAAAGAGCTTTATTCCGCTTGCATGCATTACGGCAGCAGATGTCATCTTTTCTAGATAAAGAACTCTTAACAGGTTGCAGATGTCGTCACGGTGTCGCTGTGGGATGAACTGCAAATGGAGGGCAGGAGGTGGTTTTCTACATAGGAAAGCACTATTCCAAGCTCTCACTGGCTGCTGCTGCTTTATGTTGGTTCGAGTCGATCAAAGTGGAAAAGCATAGAAAGCTTTTACAGAATATCAGACCGGATGGGTAAAGAATGGGGGAGTTTTTTGTAATGTTATTATAGAAATTGTAATATCCATCCATCCATTATCTCCCGCTTTATCCTCTATTAGGGTCGCGGTGGGGTTCCCCATGCCCATCCAGGGGAGAACGTTTTGGGCGCTGGGCAGATACACCCAGGACAGGGCGCCAATCCATCGCTGGGCACACACTCACTCACACAGACACACTCTATATGGGGCAATTTGGAGAACTCAATTGACTTGATCCATGTTTTTGGACTGTGGGAGGAAACCGGAGAACCCGGAGGAAACCCACTCCGCTCAAGGAGGATGAGTCCCCCATTGAGTCTTGGTCCTCCCAAGGTTTCTTCCTTAAATAACAACATAAAAGGGAGTTTTGTCTTGCCACTGTCGCTTCGGCTTGCTCTTTGGGGGTTTAAAGGCTTTTCATTCTGTAAAGCTGCTTTGTGACTGTACTGTTGTAAAAAGCGCTATATAAATAAATTACTTGACTTGACTTGACTTGACCCACGCGGACACGGGGAGAACATGGAAACTCCACCCAGATGGGGATTCGAACCGGAAATCCCTAGTGCTGAGAGGAGAACATGCCAACCACTAAACCACCATGCCGCGGCTAGTAACATTCATTCATTCATTCATTCATTATCTTCCACTTTATCCTCTATTAGGGTCGCGGTGGGGTTCCCCATGCCCATCCAGGGGAGAACGTTTCGGGCGCTGGGCAGATACACCCAGGACAGGACAGCAATCCATTGCTGGGCACACACTCACTCACACAGACACACTCTATATGGGGCAATTTGGAGAACTCAATTGACTTGATCCATGTTTTTGGACTGTGGGAGGAAACCGGAGAACCCGGAGGAAACCCACGCAGACACGGGGAGAACATGGAAACTCCACCCAGATGGGGATTCGAACCGGGAATCCCTAGCACTGAGAGGCGAAAGTGCTAACCACTAAGCCACCGTGCCGCCCCAGTCCACAATTATTGTATAAAAAATATGTCCTTACTCTTCCGTCTTATTAATAATCCAGAAGTCCGTAATTCCAAAATGTTTTGTAATATAATGTATAATAGTTACACGTGATGTTTATACCTCTGCAATGCAGCTGCATTCTAATATTCTGGCCATGTGCAGCACATAACTGCAAATACACACATTTCAGCAGAGACTGTAATAATTTCCGCCTTCAGTGAAATGTACCGTATGCTAGAACCCATCAGCCAATGTGTTAGACTCTCACAGGGCTATAGTACAAAAAAAGGGTAATTGAATTAGGGATTGACCCTGCAGCCGGCAGTGGTTTATGAGCTATAACCGAAAATTAATAAGCACCTGCTGTGCTTCAGACAGAGGGGATTCACATGAATGGTATGAAACTGAAGCTTAAAAGCAAAAGCAAAATAAATAAATGAAGGTGGAAAAGCTTCCTTATGGAACTCCGTTAAATCTGAAGGAACTCCGGTTCGGCCTGCGGTGTCTCACTGACCTTCTGACAGATGTAAGCATGTCTGTAGGGTATGAATTCACTACCTCAGATTCCATGTAGGATAAATCTGCTATAATTATGGATGGCCCACATTCTCAGACGTCCTGCATTCACGCTTTCCATGTTGTAGATAACATTAATACCTGTAGCTAGAAACTAGATCTCCGTTCCTGGATTTTGTATCATTTTTCTTAAAATGTTTTTTTAGGGGCGGCACGGTGGCTTAGTGGTGAGCACGTTCTCCTCTCAGCACTAGGGATTCCCAGTTCGAATCCCCATCTGGGTGGAGTTTCCATGTTCTCCCCGTGTCCGCGTGGGTTTCCTCCGGGTTCTCCGGTTTCCATCCACAGTCCAAAAACATGGATCAAGTTAATTGAGTTCTCTAAATTGCCCCATATAGTGTGTGTTTGAGTGAGTGAGTGTGTGCCCAGCGATGGATTGGCGCCCTGTCCTGGGTGTGTCTGCCCGGCGCCCGAGACGTTCTCCCCTGGATGGGCATGGGGAACCCCACCGCAACCCTAATAGAGGATAAAGCGGGAGATAATGAATGAATGAATGTTTTTTTTTTAGGTTTTAGAACTTGTGTTTATGCTTTACAATTGTATGCCCGGTGGCACGGTGACTTAGTGGTTTGCATGTTCTCCTCTCAGCACTAGGGATTCCCGGTTCGAATCCCCATCTGCGTGGAGATTTCATGTTCTCCCCGTGTCTGCGTGGGTTTCCTCCGGGTTCTCCGCTTTCCTCCCACAGTCCAAAAACATGGATCAAGTCAATTGAGTTCTCAAAATTGCCCCTATAGAGTGTGTCTGTGTGAGTGGGTGTGTGCCCAGCGATAGATTGGCGCCCTGTCCTGGGTGTATCTGCCCAGTGCCCGAAACGTTCTACATTTACATTACATTTGGTCATTTAGCAGAGGCTTTTGTCCAAAACGACTTACAAGGTGAGCACAGGGTTAATCACAACATCCCTGGAGCAATGAGGGTTAAGGGTCTTGCTCAAGGACCCACATTGGTAACTTCAGTGGACCTGGGATTTGAACCCACAACCTTTAGATTGATAGCCCAACTCCCTAACCACTGAGCTAACGCGCCCTTTGGCGTGCCCATTGGCTAACGCGTTCTCCCCTGGATGGGCATGGGGAACCCCCCCGCGACCATAATATAGGATAAAGTGGAAGATAATGAATGAATGAATGAATTGTATGCCCATCCAGATGAGAACGCTTGGCTGATACACCCAGGTCAGGGCTCCAATCCATCACTGAGCCCACACCCACTCACACAGACAAATACACTACATAGGGGCAATTTAAAGCAGCCAATTTATTTACATTTACATTTGGTCATTTATTGGACGCTTTTATCCAAAGCGACTTGCTCAAGGACCCACATTGGTAATTGCAGTGGACCTGGGATTTGAACCGCCAACCTTCAGATTGATAACCCAACACCCTGACCACTGAGCTACCACGCCCCTTGAATTTTTCTTGAATTTA
Organism: Corydoras sp. C115; assembly: GCA_019802505.1. Taxonomy (NCBI): domain Eukaryota; kingdom Metazoa; phylum Chordata; class Actinopteri; order Siluriformes; family Callichthyidae; genus Corydoras; species Corydoras sp. C115. Next base: position 2,750,162 of record JAFMOC010000033.1, on the reverse strand, counting down.
GGTTTTTGGACTGTGGGAGAAAACCAAGAGAAAATCCACATGGACATGGGGAGAACATGGAAACTCCAAAACGTGTTTGAGGCGAATGTGTTAGCACCTAGATCATAATACACTGTGCTAATAAAATCCAGATCCTGTGTGTGAGCGGTCCGGTCCGGTCCACATTGGGTGATTGGGGTTAATGGAGGACGACTGGACTGGTTTAAGTTAAAAGCCTACAGTAACGTAATATGTGTCGAGCATAATTCATTCATTCATTATTTTCCGCTTTATCCTATATTAGGGTCGCGGGGGGTTCCCCATGCCCATCCAGGGGAGGACATTTCGGGCGCTGGGCAGATACACCCAGGACAGGACGCCAATCTATCACTGGGCACTCACTCACTCACACAAACACACTCTATATGGGGCAATTTGGAGAACTCAATTGACATGTTTTTGGACTGTGGGAGGAAACCGGAGAACCCGGAAGAAACCCACGCAGACACGGGGAGAACATGGAAACTCCACCCAGATGGGGATTCGAACCGGGAATCCCTAGTGCTGAGAGGAGAACGTGTTAACCGCTAAGCCACCGTGCCGCCGTGTCGAGCATAATCCAATATTAAAATGCACAAATATACACTTTGAACCTTGAGGGAGATAGACTACAGCACCTTAAGCAAACCATGTGGAGTTCATCAGGTGTACAGTTCTTTTTCAGTAGCTTTCTGAGGCCTTGTTGGTAGAAAAGCCGAATAAGTTGAGCCTGGTTTAAGCTGATGGAAAAGTAACTTAGATAACCTCTGTGTACGACAGCAGAGCAGAGAAATGAATTTCAGTATGCACAACACATCCAACCCCGAGGCTGTGTTAGAATCAAAGGCAGACTCGACTCAGTATTAGTATAGTGCAGCTAATAAAGTGCTCGGTGAGTCAAGCTGGAAGTAATGAAAATTGAACTTAAAAAATATAAGTACCTGGTGCTGGACCCAACCAACCCAAAGAGAGAAACTAATAGATTGCACAAAGCAGTATGTTGGTTTCAGCATTTATCTGAAGCTGGAGTTCTCCCTTAAAGATTCAATTAAAAGATAAAGTAACCAAGTGAGAGTCGCAAAGGGAAAACCAAGCCCTGAATTTAAACACACCTATTTAGATTCACGCACGCTTCGAACTAATAATTAGGTTGGAAGCGTGTGAAAGTATAATGGGATTCTAGCTGCGACTGTCCCGCTGAAAAGCTAAATCAATGCTGATTAGTATCTCTTCTTGTCTGTTTACGATCCGTCCAGATGGCGCTTTGAACGTCCTCGCGTCTAAATAAGATCAGCCTCCCGAATGAGGATTGATGACGTCTCCTGACAATTAGTATCGATTTGCTAAATGATCGGACGTACAAATAGGCCGTTACTGTAGCGCGGTAATAATAGCCTGATGTTGCAACATTCATTCATCCATTATCTTCTGCTTTATCCTATATTAGGGTCGCGAGGGGGTTCCAGGGGAGAACGTCTCGGGCGCTGGGCAGATACACCCAGGATAGGGTGCCAATCTATCGCTGGGAACACACTCACTCACACAGACACACTCTATATGGGGCAATTTGGAGAACTCAATTGACTCCATGTTTTTGGACTGTGGGAGGAAACCAGAGAACCCGGAGGAAACCCATATGGACACGGGGAGAACATGGAAACTCCACCCAGATGGGGATACGAACCGGGAATCCCTAGTGCTGAGAGGAGAACATGCTAACCACTAAGCCACCGTGCCGCCCATGTTGCAACATGCTCTCAGCTAATGTGTTCTGAATGAACCGCCACATTGTGGAACCTGCCGAATTCCAACATTCAATCCAGATGATGTTTCAGCATCACCGGCGTGCTCTGGAGAGTGTGTGTGAATGAGCTGGACCCGTTTTATTACCCGTTTCAATGTAGCATTGCGGGGCGGCACGGTCTTCAACTAAGGATTTTCATAGTGGAATCTGATTCGACAGATTTTCCCTATAGTCGACTGATAGTCGAATCGGTTAAAATTTCACCACAAGATGGCGCTATAAGCGTGGTTTTTAAAAAAAACTTTTTTTAAATATTTTACTTGTTTTTCTAGAGCACCGTAAATAGGATTCCCGTTCTGGACTTTTTTCCACTTCAAAGGAAAAACCTAAAACACTCAGATCAATAAGTTTTATTTGACAAAAGGCTATATATAACGAAAACAAAGACATTTCATGTAAAAACTAATGCTTAGCAGCAGCCATGGGCGCCCCCATGTGGTCAAAATGGTACATTCGACTATGAGGTTTATAGTCGACTACGGTTCTCCGAATCGAATCGTCGAATCAGCGAATATTGCAGCTCACCCCTAGTGGTTTGCACGTTCTCCTCTCAGCACTAGGGATTCCTGGTTCGAATCCCCATCTGGATGGAGTTTCCATGTTCTCCCCGTGTCTGCGTGTTAGGAAATCAGAAATTTCCCCGATGAACCAATTTTGAAGGCGTCAAAAAGCACAGTACAGATGATTTCAGAGTTATTGGAATCAAGCGGTTTATTTATGACAAACCGAGTCAAAGCAGCGTTCGTCCAAGACGAGCCCAAGATCGCGATCCGACTCTGATCTCAGCACCACACCGGTTCCACCAAGACAGAGCCCCGAAGTCCAGTTCCTGACACTATTTATTGAAAAAACATCCCTCGTTCTGCTTATTCTGAAAAAACTTGTTGAAGGAGTTCTATGGGGGGGTTGAACACGCCGTTCCATCCCTTATCTGGGGGAAATCGAGACAGCTCGGCTGCCCTTGAGCTTTATCCACCAGACACCAGACGCCAGGTGCATCATGAAATATAGGCCTTGGGCAACTGTCGGCCAGATTGCCCCATCGTTATCGAATGCGCTAATTCCCTTGAACACAAATTTTTATCCCTTCAGTTTCCTCCGGGTTCTCCGGTTTCCTCCCACAGTCAAAAAACATGCATCAAGTCAATTGATTCTCGTTCTGCTTATTCTGAAACAACTTGTCGAAGGAGTTCTATGGGGGGGGGGGGGTGAACACGCTGTTCCATCCCTTATCTGGGGGAAATCGAGACAGCTCGGCTGTCCTTCAGCTTTATCCACCAGCCACCAGACGCCAGGTGCATTTAGTTTTCATGAAATATAGGCCTTGGGCAACTGTCGGCCAGATTGCCCCATCGTTATCGAATGTGCTAATTCCCTTGAACACAAATTTTTATCCCTTCAGTTTCCTCCGGGTTCTCCGGTTTCCTCCCACAGTCCAAAAACATGCATCAAGTCGATTGAGTTCTCCAAATTGTGAGTGAGTGTGTGCCCAGCGATAGATTGGCACCCTGTCCTGGGTGTATCTGCCCAGCGCCCGAGACGTTCTCCCCTGGATGGGCATGGGGAACCCCCCCGCGACCCTAATAGAGGATAAAGCGGAGGATAATGGATGGATGAATGAAGGCAGCATATTTGATAATTGAAAAAGGAGCGAGCAGGACAGAATCAGCTGTTATTTGCACTTCGACGTTCTCATCGTTCTGCAGATAAAAGTCAGTGTGCTGAAGGAGAACGGACCTTTCTGAGATGCAAACAGCAATCAGGACTGGAAGCTGAGTGCAAACACACTCGCAGGCTTTCCAGCTTCGGTCCCGTCGCTTGTTCGTTCATTAGTCACGTCTGATTAGTGATAATTGATATGCATGGAATGATTGCTTCTGTCCTCCTGCAGCTGCGTCAGGACGGCCAGCTGAGGTTGTACGCTCCAGGCCATATGGAGGATGTAGTGAAGGATCTTCTCTCACGCTCTCTTGCCTTCTGTTCTGCCGACGACATTTTTTGGCAAACCTCCCCCTGTATAGTGACTCATCATTTAAAGCGACCCCCTTTTTTTTATCTATTCATCATTTTATTCATCCACACTACTTTAACATTTGAATTAGTTTGGCCAAAATACATAATGAGGTGATTAATCTTATACAATGAGACTAAATGATGCACCAGAATCTAATGACTGAGATGTCAGTATCTTTGTCTTTGGCTTTTAATAAGTACAGATGATTTCTGTTACTAAAGGGTGGCATTATTGTGAATAAATCACGGGAAATCACTCTTTCCCGTGATTTATTCACAATAATACACAGCCTCGTGTTCCTTATTGTTTTTGAATGGTTACAAACACACTATAATATTGTTTTAATTCACAAATTGACAACGAAATTGTTCTCAGGTCTTCCACGACATAATCTAGTTCAGTGTTTAAAGTGAACACTGATCACTGAGTAACAGGAATTCGGTTTCTCTAACATTCAAAAACAGATTATAAACAGGACAGCCCGTACTCACTCACACAGACACAAATACTTTATATAGGGGCAATTTTGAGCAGACGCCTTGAGTCCATGTTTTTGGACTTTGGGAGGGGACCAGAGAAGCCAGTGGAAACCCACGCATGAAAAATCCACCCAGATCAGGATTCGAACCTGGATCCCCAGCACTGAGAGGTGAACATACTAACCTCTACCCCACCATACTGCCCATGAAGTATCTAATTACACATAAACTAATGTTTACACTCTTTGCAGACAATGTTATCACAAAGCCAGGTTCAGAAACGGCTATTTGGTTATTTATATCATCCATCCATTATCTTCTGCTTTATCCTCTACTAGGGTCGTGGGGGGGTGTTCCCCATGCCCATCCAGGGGAGAATGTCTCGGGCGCTGGGCAGATACACTCAGGACAGGGCGCCAATCTATCGCTGGGCACACACTCACTCACACACTCTATATGGGGCAATATTGAGAATTCAATTGATCTTGATCCATGTTTTTGGACTGTGGGAGGAAACCAGAGAACCCAGAGGAAACCCACAGGGACACGAGGAGAACATGGAAACATGGACTGGGATTCAAACCGGGAATACCTAGGCCTGAGAGGCGAACATGTTAACCACTAAGCCACCGTGCCGCCTAAATATATATCATTCATTTCATTCATTATCTCCTGCTTTATCCTCTATTAGGGTCACGGTGAGGTTCCTCATGCCCATCCAGGGGAGAACGTCTCGGGCGCTGGGCAGATAGACCCAGGACAGGGCGCCAATCCATCGCTGGGCACACACTCACTCACACAAACACACTCTATATGGGTCAATTTAGAGAACTCAATTGACTTGATCCATGTTTTTGGACTGTGGGAGGAAACCGGAGAACCCAGAGGAAACCCACGCGGACACGGGGAGAACATGGAATCTCCACCCAGATGGGGATTCGAACCGGGAATCCCTAGCGCTGAGAGGCAAACGTGCTAACCACTAAGCCACCGTGCCGCCATATATATATCATGTTTTACCATAATTCTCATTTTGTGGTCAGTGTAGATTCTCGTGCTGAATCATCTGCCGTGATGTTTCACATTTCTATTTAAACAGAACTCATTTCCTCATGAAGAGCGCGGTGTATAATCTTTTCTAATATGTGCAGTCCTCAAACAGACAAAAGTCTATTCAGTCACTTGATGAAAGCAGTGTAGTGGCTCGTGTCCCCAAATCCACCATTTTTTTTTTTTTTTTTTTGAATCGGGTGCCGTTTCAATTATCCACCTAAACTCTGGCCAGCTGAACGGCCGTGAATGAGGATCCAGGAACTTCATTTCCTGTGGCCTTTTTTCGGTTTGATAATCGGACACTTGTTGCAGCCCACCGCCAGAGAGACGGACGGACAAAGACGGCACGGACAATGAGCGGCTGAATTAGCTGCAGGTATTGATGCTGAATGGGAAAGAAATGACTGAGGGTTATGTTCTCTCTCATTCATACTGTGGATGTTTTTCTTCGCTGGAGTTTTGCTTGCGGCACGGTGGCTTAGTGGTTGGCATGTTCTCCTCTCAGCACTAGGGGTTCGAATCCCCATCTGGGTGGAGTTTCCATGTTCTCCCCTTGTCCACATGGGTTTCCTCCGGGTTCTCCGGTTTCCTCCCACAGTCTAAAAACATGGATCAAGTCAATTGAGTTCTCCAAATTGCCCCATATTAAGTGTGTCTGTGTGAGTGAGTGTGTGCCCAGCGATAGATCGGCACCCTGTCCTGGGTCTATCTGCCCAGCGCCCGAAATGTTCTCCCCTGGATGGGCATGGGGAACCCCACCGCGACCCTAATAGAGGATAAAGCGAAAGATAATGAATAAATGAATGAATGAATGAAAAGTGGGTTAGCATGTTCACCTCTCAGTACGGGGATCCAGGTTCGAATCCCCATCTGGGTGGAGTTTCCATGTTCTCCCCGTGTCCGCGTGGGTTTCCTCCGGGTTCTCCGGTTTCCTCCCACAGTCCAAACACATGGATCAAGTCAATTGAGTTCTCCAAATTGCCCCATATAGAGTGTGTCTGTGTGAGTGAGTGTGTGGCCAGCGATAGATCGGCACCCTGTCCTGGGTGTATCTGCCCAGCGCCCGAAACGTTCTCCCCTGGATGGGCATGGGGAACCCCACCGCGACCCTAATAGAGGATAAAGCGGGAGATAATGAATGAATGAATGAATGAATGAAAAGTGGGTTAGCACGTTCACCTCTCAGTACGGGGATCCAGGTTCGAATCCCCATCTGGGTGGAGTTTCCATGTTCTCCTCGTGTCCACGTGGGTTTCCTCCGGGTTCTTCGGTTTCCTCCCACAGTCCAAAAACATGGATCAAGTCAATAGAGTTCTCCAAATTGCCCCATATAGAGTGTGTGAGTGAGTGTGTGCCCAGCGATAGATTGGTGCCCTATCCTGGGGGTATCTGCCCAGCGCCCGAAACGTTCTCCCCTGGATGGGCATGGGGAACCCCACCGCTACCCTAGTAGAGGATAAAGCGGAAGATAATGAATGAATGAATGAATGAATGGATGGTGAAATGGAGTCATGTGGATGTGGATTATTTACAGGATTATTACCCAGGACACTGTGTTGTTAATAAATGGATGGTTGGATCTAATTTGCACCTGCCAGACTGCTAATCTGAAAGTTATATTTCAGGAACATGTTGATGGAGAACACTCTGTATCTACTCTTTCTGTTTGGAATGATGCTGCCATCATGTATTCTGAACGAAATGAGGGCTTTTGGAGAAAACAGTGGCGTTTGAATCTGATGTTAATGCCTAAGACCGTGTGTTATAGAGCAACGATTCTTAACTGGTGGGTCGCGACCCAAAAGTGGGTCATGAACATGTTCATTCATTCATTATCTTCCGCTTTATCCTATATTAGGGTCGTGGGGGGGGGGTTCCCCATGCCCATCCAGGGGAGAACGTTTCGGATGCTGGGCAGATACACCCAGGACAGGGTGCCAATCTATCGCCGGGCACACACTCACTCACACAGACATGCACACAATCACACATGGGGCAATTTGAAGAACTCAATTGACTTGATCCATGTTTTTTGGATTGTGGGAGGAAACCGGTGAACCTGGAGGAAACCCACACGGACACGGGGAGAACATGGAAACTCCACACAGATGGGGATTGGAACCGGGAATCCCTAGTGCTGAGAGGAGAACGTGCTAACCACTAAGCCACTGTGCCGCCCGTATTATATTATTATCTAGGGGAAAAAAAGAGACGAAGACGGAACATGTCAGACTCGTGCAGCATTCTGGTAACCACCATTTGGTTGCCATGGTGGTTACCATGCCAACCGCCATGGTAACCACCATTTGTTTGCCTGCTACCCTTATCTTCAAATTTGTAATGATGTTTAGAGGCAATGCATGATGATATATGTGATTTATATATATGTGTGTGTGTGTGTTTGTGTGTGATGTATGTGTGTGATTTATGAAATGTGGATTTTCATTTACTAAGGACATGTTTCAGTTTTCTTTTTAATCTCTCTTAAATTCACTTTTTTACTCATTTGTTTGTTTAATGAGTTTAAAGGCTATTTTTCAATTCATTTAATCTGTTTTTTTAATTTGTTTGTTTTGTAGTCTATAAAAATGGGTCGGGACTTAATGACCATGAGAAAATGTCCCGGTCTCTGGTGGAAACCAGCTGAACTAACGCCTCGGGTGGTTGCTTTATGTACTACACGTATATCTGTACACAGTGGCCGGTATAATGAATATAGATCTTTTAGTTAGAGCAAAATAAAGTGGCTGTATTTACCGAAGGCAAATAATGCATTGGAATTTGATTTACTTCCCCTGATTCCCTCTGATTTATAGGGAATCTATTGCCATCTGCTACCTGCGTCTGCCCAGACGGCTGAAGTATAAATCATGATTCTTTCTAATAACTTCGAGTTAGTCTTGAGAAAATGTCACTTAAGGGATAAATCAGGCTGTAGTGGAAGAAACTCGTCTTAATTCTGATGTTCCCGAGCAGACTCAGGTTTTGAGGACAGAAGCTGATCGCACGTTCCTTCCATCCATCCGTTACTTTCAGCTTAATCCTACACTAGAGACTTCTTGGGGGGGGGGTTCCTCATGCCCACACGGGAGAACAGATACCTCCAGGACAGGGCACCAATCTTTATGCACTTACGCACACATACAGACACACACTATAAGACAGGGGCAATATACAGCATTCAGTTTACCCTGAATCCATGTTTTTGGACTGTGGGAGGAATCTGAAGAACCCGGAGGAAACCCACACAGATTCAGGGAGAACATGGAAACTCCACCCAGATTGGGATTCGAACCTGGATCTCCGTACTGAGAGGTGACCGTGCTAACCCACTTTTCATTCATTCATTCATTCATTATCTTCCGCTTTATCCTCTGTTAGGGTCGCGGGGGGGTTCCCCATGCCCATCCAGGGGAGAACGTTTCGGGCGCTGGGCAGATACACCCAGGACAGGGCGCCAATCCATCGCTGGGCACACATTCACACACACAGACACGCACACAAACACACATGGGGCAATTTGGAGAACTCACTTGACTTGATCCATGTTTTTTGGACTGTGGGAGGAAACCGGAGAACCCGGAGGAAACCCACGTGGACACGGGGAGAACATGGAAACTCCACCCAGACAGGGCGCCAATCTATCGCTGGGCACACACTCACACACACAGACACGCACACAAACACATATGGGGCAATTTGGAGAACTCAGTTGACTTGATCCATGTTTTTTGGACTGTGGGAGGAAAGCAGAGAACCCGGAGGAAACCCACGCGGACACGGGGAGAACATGGAAACTCCACCCAGACAGGGCGCCAATCTATCGCTGGGCACACACTCACTCACACAGACACACACACTCTATATGGGGCAATTTGGAGAACTCAGTTGACTTGATCCATGTTTTTGGACTATAGGAGGAAAGCAGAGAACCCGGAGGAAACCCACGCGGACACGGGGAGAACATGGAAACTCCACCCAGATGGGGATTCGAACCGGGAAACCCTAGCGCTGAGAGGCCAACGTACCAACCACTAAGCCACCGTGCCGCCCCACTTTTCATATTCTACATATAATCTGATAAATCTGCCCCATTGCTCTCAGTGCACGGTCTCAGTGCATTCTTACTTCACCTTAAAAGATGCTTTTATTGTTTTCTGGTCAGCCGTAGTGGGTTTACAAAACGAGCCTCTTATTATACCAGTCAGACACGAAGGCCGTCATGCAGCAGATAATGTGACAGTGTGATTAAAGCTTCTTTACGATCAGGTCGGATGTCAGAAACAAGGTCAGGACCACCCCGGACAGGTCGGGGAGACTTTAACAGCCGTATCTGCCCACTAATGAGCATGCGACGGCCGTTAACGAGTGATGATGAATATGTCCGTCCGGCAAAACACAGACGAATCCCATTTTCAGCCTCAGGACTCTTATGGGTGCAGACACTTTGTATTTTCTCCCAATAAACAGGCTGCAATCTCCAGACGAGTAATTCCTCTGGATGCTCTTCCCACGCAAATCACCCAGAGCGGAGGCCTGTGTTGTCATTTTGATTTAGTTCTCGCTGCTTGATCATTGGTTATGTCTGAAATCACATGCTCTTACATCCAGTGGGATCTGCTGATGTTTATGGGATCAGGACACATGAATTCTAACGTGTAGTGTGTGGGTTTTAGAACTGATGTTGTGTTACACGGTTACAGCCTTTAACATTAGATACTGTTTAGATTATTCATATTTACTTTAATGAGGGCGGCACGGCGGCTTAGTGTTTAACACGGTCGCCTCTCAGCGCTAGGGATTCCCGGTTCGAATCCCCATCTGGGTGGAGTTTCCATGTTCTCCCCGTGTCTGCGTGGGTTTCCTCCGGGTTCTCCGGTTTCCTCCCACAGTCCAAAAACATGGATCAAGTCAATTGAGTTCTCCAAATTGCCCCATATAGAGTGTGTTTGTGTGAGTGAGTGTGTGCCCAGCGATGGATTGGCGCCCTGTCCTGGGTGTATCTGCCCAGCGCCCGAGACGTTCTCCCCTGGATGGCATGGGGAACCCCCCCCCTCCTTCATGCGACCCTAATAGAGGATAAAGCAGAAGATAATGGATGGAAGTATCTGGCAGACAGTAGAAGGTGACACTGAACAATAAAAAGTTATTGAAAATGATCTGAAATATAATTAGAAACGGCGGCACGTTGGCTTAGTGGTTGGCATGTTCTCCTCTCAGAACTAGGATTCCCGGTTCGAATCCCCATCTGGGTGGAGTTTCCATGTTCTCCCCGTGTCTGCGTGGGTTTCCTCCGGGTTCTCCGGTTTCCTCCCACAGTCCAAAAACATGGATCAAGTCAATTGAGTTCTCAAAATTGCCCCATACAGAGTGTGTATGTGTGCGTGTCTGTGGGTGAATGTGTGCCCAGCGATGGATTGGCGCCCTGTCCTGGGTCTATCTGCCCAGCGCCCGAGACGTTCTCCCCTGGATGGGCATGGGGAACCCTATCGCGACCCTAATAGAGGATAAAGCGGGAGATAATGAATGAATGAATTAATATTTACTTTAATGAGGGCGGCACGGCGGCTTAGTGTTTAACACGGTCACCTCTCAGCGCTGGGAATCCAGGTTCGAATTCCGATCTGGCTGGAGTTTGATTATTCTCCCCGTGGCTGCATGGATTTACTTCCTCCTACAGTCCAAGAACATGAATTCAAGGTCAATCGATCTTGGATGTTTTAATTGCCCCTATATAGTGTATGTGTTTGGTTGTGCAAGTGAGTGTGCCCAGCAATAAATTGGCACCCTGTCCTAGGTGTATCCCCTGGACCGGGACCCCCCCTTCCCCACGCGACCCTAGTCCTTAGAATATTAGTAAGTGGAAGATAATAAATGAATATTTACTAAACTTACATTTCTTTAGTAATGGCTCTCATCTCATTATCCTGGGGTCTTATAATTATATTGTTTTTAAAGGGATCTTTGCTTTACCCACAGAAGTGTGGAGTCCAAAAGCAGAAGGCACTCCTGACTCAGGAAACTAATGAGACTGGACTTCCCACAAGACATACAAGTAGATGTTGGGAGAACATACCAACTCCACACAGAAAGAACATCATCAAAGAAACTGCTAGGGTCATGGGGGGGGGATCCCTGTGCATCAGGCAACATGATACACAGCTAGAAATTTCTTTAATGATGTTCTTTCTGTGTGGAGTTGGTATGTTCTCCCAGCATCTACTGTCCAGTTTTATTAGTTTCATGAGTTCTTTCTGGTCCAACAGAAGAACTTGGGTAAAGCAAAGATCCCTTTAAAAACAATATAATTATAGGATTTTGTCACGAGGGCGGCATGGTGGCTTAGTGGTTAGCACGTTCTCCTCTCAGCACTAGGGATTCCCGGTTCGAATCCCCATCTGGGTGGAGTTTCCATGTTCTCCCCGTGTCCATGTGGGTTTCCTCCGGGTTCTCCGGTTTCCTCCCACAGTCCAAAAACATGGATCAAGTCAATTGAGTTCTCCAAATTGCCCCATATAGAGTGTGTTTGTGTGAGTGAGTGTGTGCCCAGCGATGGATTGGCGCCCTGTCCTTGGTGTATTTGTCCAGCGCCCGAGATGTTCTCCCCTGGATGGACATGGGGAACCCCCCCGCGACACTAATAGAGGATAAAGCAGATGATAATGAATGGATGGATGAATTTTGTGACGATGTATAGTTAGTATAGATACAGTACCTGTGGGTTATATAGAATCAGGAGAGGTATTGATTCCTTCATGATTGATCTAACCACATATAGATCCAACACTCAGCTTTAACATAAACTCAGAAACATTTCAGTAAAGACGTTGTTAGATGGAGACGATGTGGATCAGATGACACTTCAGTCAGAACATGATTCCATCACAAGACATAATGCTACACGTCTTTCGGGTATCTGTATACTAGAAGAGCCTTCACTTGTTTTGCCCTGGAATACTATTTTTGGCATCTTTAACGACGCTGTAATGGTCGCCATCAGACGGCAGCTATTGCATTTTTATTGTTGTGACTCTGTGAGTGCAAAACAATTAAGCTAATTTCAGTCAATGATGCAATTTCGGAAAGTTCAGAGGTTATTGACGCCTGCAGCTAACCATGAAATGTGTTCATGCAGTTTCAGGGATTGCATTTGCATCGAAATAGAAAATATGCATGGAAATCAGAGAAGGTAATTAAAACAACTCGGCGGCATGGCTAATGCTGCCGCTGATGCACTCCAAAACATTTAATTGTTAATTGCTGTGGTGAAACGAGAGATTCCAAGGTCAGGAGTGTCTGGTTGGAGGCATCCAGTGTCCTGTGTATGTATGTGTGTGTGTGAGTGTGTGTGGACGGGAGATTTTAATGCATGATGATTTGCATTTATTCGTTTATGCTTTTATTCAAAGTGAATAATAAATGAGGTGGATGCACGAAACCAAGCACTAAAGCATCCGGTTTAATGGCTCGGGAAGTGAATGGCATTCCTGGGATTTAAACTCAGGATTTCATGGAAATTGATCTTATTTTCACATCAGAAAAAAACATTTTTAAAACCTGTAACCGAGCCGAATCAGGAAACACTCGTCACTTCTCGAGCCGTGATGCCCTGCAAACGGTGTAAACGTTGATTTACGTGGAATGGGTCGGATCTTTGTGCTTGTAAAGAGTATATAAACCACCACAGGGTCCCGAAAACATTCAGATTGCATTATGTGTGCTCTGCATTAACCTCTGGCAAAATAAATGCCAACATGTATACATGCCGGCACGGTGGCTTAGTGGTTAGCATGTTCTCCTCTCAGCACTAGGGATTCCCGGTTCGATTCCCCATCTGGGTGGAGTTTCCATGTTCTCCCCGTGTCCACATGGGTTTCCTCCGGGTTCTCCGGTTTCCTCCCACAGTCCAAAAACATGGATCAAGTCAATTGAATTCTCCAAATTGCCCCATTTAGAGTATGTGGGAGTGTGTGCCCAGCGATGGATTGGCGCCCTGTCCTGGGTCTATGTGCCCGTCGCCCGAAACGTTCTTCCCTGGATGGGCATGGGGAACCCCCCCGCGACCCTAATAGAGGATAAAGCGGGAGATAATGAATGAATGAATAATTAGAAACATTAAATTATATAGACATTTTAATACAACATCCTCAAATCTAGAGTGAGCAACCAAAACAAAGCCAGAGAGGAGGCGTGTCTTGTCTTTGCTGATGATTAATTGCTACGCTGCTGACCTTGAGTGCTTAGTCATTATAGAGCTTGTAGACGAGTAAAAAGAAAAGCAGAAGAGCTTCATTAGGCCCCGCATGACACCACAGGGGCCATTTTAGAACATGACCAGTGTAACCTACCTCAACATCAATTATATACTGTGCGTTATTAACAGCATTTAATAATCCGAAGTAAAGCCACGCACATCAGTATGAGATGTCTCCGTTTCAGACTGCATGCTGTTTCGAACCCGTGTCCTGAAGAAACCCCGTGTTGTATTTTCTGTTATGGATTTTATTACCCCCTAGTCTAGCTAGACAGCTCATTAAAAAGTCTTTTCGGAGTAAACACTGGGAAAACTGTGCAGGGCAAAGGCGAACTCCGGAAAACCTGCAGCAGTTCTTATAACTTATTACAGACCATAAAATAAAAAAACTAAAATTCAGACATCAGCTTCCTCTTTATCATCAACATTTCAATTGACAGAGATTTCCAGTAAGTAGCTGAATTAATTAATAAGCTGAATTAATTTTGATTTGAGAAGCTCAACAGGGTTATCACTCACCATGTGATGCTTTCTTTCACTTGCTGTAGTTTTCCACTGAACAAAGTGGGAACAAAATGGTTCCAAATGTTCTACCAGCTGTACTGAGGAACTGATTCACATGACATGACACTTCAGTGACGTAAACCTTCCATCTATCCATCCATTATCTTTCGCTTTATCCTCTGTTAGGGTCGGGGGGGGGGGGGGTTCCCCATGCCCATCCAGGGGAGAACGTCTCGGGCACTGGGCAGATACACCCAGGACAGGGTGCCAACCTATCACTGGGCACACACTCACTCACACAGACACACTCACACTCATTATGGGGCAATTTGGAGAATTGACTTGATCCATGTTTTTTGACTGTGGGAGGAAACCAGAGAACAAGGAGGAAACTCACACAGACACGGGGAGAACATGGAAACTCCACACAGATGGGGATTCGAACCGGGAATCCCTAGTGCTGAGAGGAGAACGTGCTAAACCACTAAGCCACCGTGCCAGCCGCGATGTAAACCATATTCAAATAATATGGTTGTGTGTATTCATTCATTCATTATCTTCCACTTTATCCTCTATTAGGGTTGCGGGTTCCCCATGCCCATCCAGGGGAGAACGTCTCGGGCGCTGGGCAGATACACCCAGGACAGGACGCCAATCTATCACTGGGCACACACTCACTCACACACACACTCTATATTGGGAAATTTGGAGAACTCAATTGACTTGATCCATGTTTTTGAACTGTGGGAGGAAACCGGAGAATCCGGAGGAAACCCACGAGGACACGGGGAGAACATGGAAACTCCACCCAGATGGAGATTCGAACCGGGAATCCCTAGTGCTGAGAGGAGAACGTGCTAACCACTAAGCCACCCGCGATGTAAACCATATTCTAATAATATGGTTGTGTGTATATTGTAAATAACGTCATTGGCTAAGCTTTTGTTCTGGTACGATTGTGCGTGAGTGTATGTGTGTATTTATGTATTCTCTATACTATACTAGTTCTGAATTCCCGTTTATTCATGCGCTTGTTTGCAGGCTATACTACTGATGGACCTATGTGAGGGTTATTTTTCATAACACCATTTTTGATTCCTCCTCTCCCGGCAGTTCCCAAAATACGGAATACATTTACATCAGTAATGCTGTTCTATCTCTGGAGTTTACTTCGGGTTATGATATCACGATGAAAAATCCTCAGGGTGTAATATCATGACTCCGACCTGAACAGTTCTGAAATAACCTCCGAAACAGAATCTAAGGAAATGTTCAGGGTGACCCTCGGACCATGTTTTTGAAAAAGCAGCAGTTTTCAATTTAAGTATAACGAGGCGAAATGTAATAATATTTTTCATCGCGTCATGATATTTTTAGCAGATGACGGGGACGTATAACCTGTTCAGACAGAAGATGTGGAAGTCTGGAGTTTATACTGAGCACAGTGTAGCAGAGCATGTCACACATGTATAATTCAGCCCCCGCTCCTGAACCTTGTTCAGTCGTGTTTGCTAACTTGGCAGTTTATTTTCCGTGGTGCCCCCTTCAGACACGTTTCACCTTGAGATCGGTGAGGCAGCCTCTGTGAAAGGTAGGTGAAGAACAAACAATAACAGCACAAAGCCTCCTCTGCATAACAATAACCATTTGAAATGCAAAGCAGGTCTCGGAACCCGCTCGCTCTCGGTCATATCAGCCGTTTCAGCTGGAAAATATTATAAAATATCTTAGTTACAAATATTAAGACTTCATAGCACATCTTTTAATGACCATATGGATCAAGGTTTTTTTATTTTCTTTAGGTCTTTTTTTCTGGATCTGTCCAGAAAGCCATAGTTATCTGATTACAAGTACATCCTGGCTTTGATTCATGTGTAAGGAGGACCTTTCTGTGTAGAGTTTGCATGTTCTTCCCTAGTCTATTAAAATTGGATCAAATAGAATATATATATATATATATATATATATATATATATATATATATATATATATATATATATAGGGTGGCACGGTGGCTTAGTGGTTAGCACGTTCTCCTCTCAGCACTAGGGATTCCCGGTTCGAATCCCAATCTGGGTGGAGTTTCCATGTTCTCCCCGTGTCCGCGTGAGTTTCCTCCGGGTTCTCCGGTTTCCTCCCACAGTCCAAAAACATGGATCAAGTCAATTGAGTTGTCCAAATTGCCCAATATAGGGTGTGTCTGTGTGAGTGAGTGTGTGCCCAGCGATAGATTGGCGCCCTGTCCTGGGTGTATCTGCCCAGCGCCCGAAACGTTCTCCCCTGGATGAGCATGGGGAACGCCCCCGCGACCCTAATATAGGATAAAGCGGAAGATATATATATATATATATGGTGTGGTCCTACATTATGTTGCAGTATGTAGCACTTTGTCTCTAATACTAATCAGAATAGTTTAAATCAAAATAAGTTATTAACCCCAGTAATTTCAGTAGTTACAGTTACCATTTACCATTTTTAATATATTAAAATAAAGTATGAAAGTACTAATGATAATGGTGTTAAAAATATTTAAATATTTAGTGGCAGTGGCAGTGGCAGTGACAAAAGATATATGCAAAATACCAAAAGCTATTTGTATAATTCCACATCAGATTCACTGCACAACTTCTATCTGCTTACACATAAATATACTGCACCTGTGAGTTGGCGCTTAAAATGAATGAATCTGTTCATTTCTATTATTTCAGCATAACATGAACACCGTCTCCTCTTACAACAGGTTCCAGATAGAAAAGCCTCATTTTGGAAGTGTGTGCTGGTTCTATTTTGTTGTTTTCCTTGCTGTCTAGGGCACTTCACCAACATCAAAGCTCAAAGACATCAATATTTCTCCTGTCCCACTTTATAACTGTCTAGCTTTCATGTCAGAAAAGCTCTCACAGGAGCATCAAGAGTCGAGTCGCGCTGCTGGAACATTTGCAAGAACAGCCACAGCAGTGTAGAGCACAGCATCGTTGTAATTTAAACATGCAGAACGTAATCAGTCAGGCTCGTGTGGTGACTCTATCAGCGTTTGCTGGATGCCCTGACAACGTAGGCTGCCTTTATGTATTCAAGCATCTGTACGGTACAGGTAAGGAGCACTGACGGCCCAGGTTATTTTAAGTTGCTGGTTAGGTGAACACAGTAATATAATAGTCTACAGTATTTTATTTACCGTATATCCCACACAGGCAGCATTAAAATGCATGTATAATATATTCATTCATTCATTCATTCATTCATTATCTCCCGCTTTATCCTCTATTAGGGTCGCGGTGGGGTTCCCCATGCCCATCCAGGGGAGAACGTTTCGGGTGCTGGGCAGATACACCCAGGACAGGGCGCCTACCTATCGCTGGGCACACACACACTCACTCACACACACAAACACACTCTATATGGGGCAATTTGGAGAACTCAATTGACTTGATCCATGTTTTTGGACTGTGGGAGGAAACCGGAGAACCCGGAGGAAACCCACATGGACACGGGGAGAACATGGAAACTCCACCCAGATGGGGATTCGAACCGGGAATCCCTAGCGCTGAGAGGAGAACATGCAAACCACTAAACCACCATGCCGCGGCTAGTAACATTCATCCATCCATCCATTATCCTCCGCTTTATCCTATATTAGGGTCGCGGGGGGGAGGGGGGGTTCCCCATGCCCATCCAGGGGAGAACGTTTCGGGCGCTGGGCAGATACACCCAGGACAGGGCGGCAACCTATCGCTGGGCACACACTCACTCACACACACACACATACACACTCTATATGGGGCAATTTGGAGAATTCAAATGACTTGATCCATGTTTTTGGACTGTGGGAGGAAACCGGAGAACCCGGAGGAAACCCACGCAGACACGGGGAGAACATGGAAACTCCACCCAGATGGGGATTCGAACCGGGAATCCCTAGTGCTGAGAGGAGAACATGCCAACCACTAAACCACCATGCCGTGGCTAGTAACATTCATCCATCCATCCATTATCCTCCGCTTTATCCTATATTAGGGTCGCGGGGGGGAGGGGGGGTTCCCCATGCCCATCCAGGGGAGAACGTTTCGGGCGCTGGGCAGATACACCCAGGACAGGGCGGCAACCTATCGCTGGGCACACACTCACTCACTCACACACACTCTATATGGGGCAATTTGGAGAATTCAATTGACTTGATCCATGTTTTTGGACTGTGGGAGCAAACCGGAGAACCCGGAGGAAACCCACGCAGACACGGGGAGAACATGGAAACTCCACCCAGATGGGGATTCGAACCGGGAATCCCTAGCGCTGAGAGGAGAACATGCCAACCACTAAGCCACCGTGCCGCGGCTAGTAACATATACGTATAAAAACTTAATTATACATTTGGGTCTTTTCTATAACATCAGCACCTTATATAACGTTATATCTTAACTGGAATTTGTCAGGAGCCGGATTGTAAATGAGTGAGTTTTTAAATCATCTCTCCTTTAAGGAGCTCTAATCCTGCATGGGTGCTGGCTTCATTATCCACGGTGTTCGGATCCCTGTTCTTTCAGCAACACACAAACCCTTAAAATAAATAACCACCCACACTGTGACACATTGCAGCCTTTGCTTTAAATTACAGACTCCAGCTTTATATTAACCGGTATGAGGGCTGGCGTGTCAGCCATCCATCAACTGGGCAATTTCATCACCAGCAAAGCCCCATTTCACATTGAATAGATACAGCCATTTATCACGTTGTGTACAGTGACGCACTGGCCTTTTGGACTCGTGTCTTTATTTAACATGGCTGAAGACACTGAGCAGAGATGCAAACATTCACGCATCTCACGTCCAACGTCTCATTTTTATTTATATGCTTCATCAGCCATAGAACATCAGCTTACTGAAAATAACGTAAGCTTTTTATTTTTAATTAAAACTAGCAGATTCTCTATTGTCTTAATACAATTTAAGCTTGCTCAGCATCTTTATCTTTTGCTGTTCAGTACTGATTAGCTATTAAAATGTACATACAGTCATTACAGTCGCATTGTTTGTATTTTTTAATGCACACTATTTTTTGTACCCTTTACAGAATTTAACTTATTGACAAAATAGGAAACAAAAAAATGTATATGTGCCTTATTTGTGTATAGACCCTATTTTATGTTATCTAAATGAAAATAGGCGGCACGGTGGCTTAGTGGTTAGCACGTTCGCCTCTCAGCGGGTTTGAATCCCCATCTGGGTGGAGTTTCCATGTTCTCCCCGTGTCCGCGTGGGTTTCCTCCGGGTTCTCCGGTTTCCTCCCACAGTCCAAAAACATGCATCAAGTTAATTGAGTTCTCTAAATTGCCCCATATAGAGTGTGTTTGAGTGTGTGAGTGTGTGTCCAGCGATGGATTGGCGCCCTGTCCTGGGTGTGTCTGCCCAGTGCCCGAGACGTTCTCCCCTGGATGGGCATGGGGAACCCCACCACGACCCTAATAGAGGATAAAGCGGGAGATAATGAATGAATGAATAAATGAGAATAAATAGCATTTTTGTATTAAAATGGACCAAATTTTGTTCCCTGAAGAGACTGGGCTTACGCTGTCACTTAAAGTATAAATACAACATGGCATTTAATCAGGAGAGCCTAAACCTTTGGGAGAAAAATAGATCACCTGGATAAACATAGTAAGGACGTACACAATACTCAACAGGCAATGAATCAAACCAGGGACCTTTAACTGTGAGGAGACAGAGCTGTTTACTGCACCTCCCTCCTGCTCAGTTTAAAAAATGTCTCCTTTATGGAGAGCTCTACGATTGGACGTACCTCCTCTTTATCTGAGTTACATAAATAAAACTCTTATCTGTCTGACTTAAAGACAATGAGGTTTTTAGATTACTAGATGAAATTGTATTGCGGGCGTCACGTGGCGTAGTGGTTAACATGTCGGCTTCTCAGCGCTGGAGATCCAGGGTTAGTTTCCATGTTCCCTGGTCTCCTCCCACTGTATAAAAATGAGGATTCTGGGTAAATTGACTGCTATAAGTTGCCCCTATACAGTGTGTGTGTCCAGCATTGGGTGTATCTGCCCAGCACCCGAAATGTTCTCCCCTTGATGGGCATAGGGAACCCCCCCCCCCATGACCCTAGTATAGGATTAAGCAGGAGATGGATGGATGGATTGTACTGTGTTGACCTCAGAACGTTTGTGTTCTCAAATGTTTAAATGAATCAGAATCAGATTTATTTGCCAAGGAATTTTGTTTATGGCATGATGGTGTCTCTCTTGTAAAATTGCAATTTACTGTATTTACAAAATACAGTTATATTTACTAATAATAAATAACAATATGCTGTACAATATGATACATAGACGGCACGGTGGCTTAGTGGTTAGCACGTTCGCCTCTCAGCACTAGGGATTCCCGGTTCGAATCCCCATCTGGGTGGAGTTTCCATGTTCTCCCCGTGTCCGCGTGGGTTTCCTCCGGGTTCTCCGGTTTCCTCCCACAGTCCAAAAACATGGATCAAGTCAACTGAGTTCTCCAAATTGCCCCATATAGTGTGTGTTTGTATGAGTGAGTGTGTGCCCAGCGATAGATTGGCGCCCTGTCCTGGGTGTATCTGCCCAGCACCCGAAATGTTCTCCCCATGGATGGACATGGGGAACTCCCCCGCAACCCTTTTTTCATTCATTATCTCCCGCTTTATCCTCTATTAGGGTCGCGGTGGGGTTCCCCATGCCCATCCAGGGGAGAACGTCTAGGGCGCTGGGCAGATAGACCCAGGACAGGGCGCCAATCCATCGCTGGGCACACACTCACTCACACAGACACACTCTATATGGGGCAATTTTGAGAATTCAATTGACTTGATCCATGTTTTAGGACTGTGGGAGGAAACCGGAGAACCCGGAGGAAACCCACGCAGACACGGGGAGAACATGGAAACTCCACCCAGATGGGGATTCGAACCGGGAATCCCTAGTGCTGAGAGGAGAACGTGCTAACCACTAAGCCACCGTGCCGCCCCCGCGACCCTAATATAGGATAAAGCGGAAGATAATGAATGAATGAATGAATATGATACATATATTATAGTATAAAATATATATGGATGGTGCATTTTTGCTGTAGTGAGGATTATAAGCTGTTTATAAGTGTGATGGCGTGAGGAAAGAAACTGTTCGAGTGTCTGGTTGTTTTGTGGACAGTGATCTGTATCGTCTGCCGGAGGGGAGGAGCTGAAATAAATTTTGTCCAGGGTGTGAGGGGTCCGTGATGATTTTCTCTTTTCTCTGGTTCTTGAGGTGTACAAGTCCTGCAGGGTGGGCAGAGTAGCACCAATGATTTTTTTCAGCAGTTGTAATTGTTATCTGCAATCTGCACCTGTCTTGTTGTGTTGCAGCTCCAAACCAAACTTCTAACAGTAATAGAAGTGCACAAGACAGGTTCACTTATCGCAGAGTGGAACTGCCTCAGCAGATCTTGTGGCAAGCCAAGTTTCCTCATTTGACGCAAGAAATCCATCCTCTGTTGGGCCTTTTTGGGGATGGAGCTGATGTTAAGCTCCATTATAATATAAGCGTCCCATGCAGGTGGTGTTAGATGTTCGATAGACGGCCTCGGAGATGCAGGTTGTTCCAAACAGATTTTAATGCAAGTTACTGAATAGATAAACAAGTGTACAGGAAAAATCACCAATGGCGGGCAACCACGATTGATGAGAGAGCTCTGAGGTCTCAAAGATCCAGCTTCATTATATAATCCTTAGGTGGGCTGTCCTTCTTCTGTGGATGAGTGTGACTGGACCTTCCAAATATGGTGGTATTTTCTGAGTCCCAATAATACATTTAACAAATGTTACTTGCCCCCTAAATCTATATTTTCACAGGTCACCCTGCGACCAGACTTTCTGACCCCTTCTCACGCTCATTCGACAAGTGGTCATTCCTACAATTACACACTCAACCCCCACCTGGTCAATCCCTCTGCCATTCAGCAGTTGTTTCATCCATCCATCCGTTATCTTTCGCTTGTCCGGGGTTCGGGTCGCGGGGGCAGCAACCGAAGTAGGGAGACCCAGACCTCCCTCGCCCCAGCCACCTCCACCAGCTCGACTGGGGGAACCCCGAGGCGTTCCCAGACCAGCTGAGAGATATAATCCCTCCAGCGTGTCCTGGGTCTTCCTTCCTTCCAGCCGGACTTGCCTGGAACACCTCCCTAGGAAGGCGCCAGGAGGCATCCTTACCAGAAGCCCGAACCACCTCAACTGGCTCCTTTCGATGCGGAGGAGTAGCGGCTCCACTCCGAGTCTCTCCCGGATGACCGAGCTTCTCACCCCGTCTCTAAGGGAGAGCCCCGCCACCCTGCGGAGAAAACCCATTTCGGCCGCTTGTATTCGCGATCTTGTTCTCTCGGTCATTACCCAAAGCTCATGACCATAGGTGAGGGTCGGAACGTAGATCGACTGGTAAATCGAGAGCCTTGCCTTGTGGCTCAGCTCCTTCTTTACCACAACAGACCGGTATAGGGTCCGCATCACTGCTGACCCCGCGCTGATCCGTCTGTCAATCTCACGCTCCATCTTACCATAACTCGTGAACAAGACCCCGAGATACTTAAACTCCTCCACTTGAGGCAAGATCTGATCCCTGACCCAGAGAGGACTCTCTACCCTTTTCCGGCTGAGAACCATGGCCTCTGATTTGGAGGTGCTGATTCTCAGTTGTTTACATATCGTAAATTACAAAAATATCATTACAACGGTAAAAGCTTTCCAAAGTTGACCAAACCTTTCAGATAATGCAATTCATGTCTTTTTACGTTCAATAAATTCCAACAGTGGACAACAGATCCCTAAAGCAGTAAACTGTTTTGCTCATCAGTCCTCATTCTGCTTCACCTGCTCATTTCTCTTTCTAAGTCGCCGGCGGAAACGAGAGTCCAGACCTACGATTCATGCGAGGTGCATTTTCCGTACTTTGCCCATTTGTCTTTAGGAAGCTAATCTTACCCACAAGGCACTGGGATTACGCCCTATTTTATGTTATGCTTCCAAAAAAATCTTTCATTTGGACCAACTTTTAAGAGCAGCACGAGTCTTTTTAAAGCCATTTGGAGCAGCAGTAAGTGCACCTTAAAAAGATTTCAAGATCTGCGCAGGCAGCGCACTCAGACAAATGCTTCAGTGAGCTGATGTCCTGCTGCCCGTCCCAAACCCATTGTCATGACACCTCGGTGTGTTTTTACCCCTTTGTCTGGCTGGTGGCAAAAATATGGATTTACAGTTTAAATAACAGTTAAATTGGAGGCAGTGTATTTTTATATTATCATTGATTTAGTCCAGAATGCGTCTTTGTTCCTCTTTATCTGCTTCACTTTTATTTCCCAGGTCACCAGAAGTGCTTATTTGCATTATTGATTCCATTCGGGCAGCATGCTCTTCTGGAGTTGCTAAAGTACAATAAATAGGTTCTGCCTCCTGTTTTTTATTAAAAGGTCAGTGACGTGAGGTCGGGCTCGCGCTGCAGGGGCTGGATTACAAATGATTTGTCGTCCACAACCTGTTGAACTTTTCATTTTGGAGACACTAAGTGGTACAACCAAGATGTGGAGCGGGTAACGTCAGTGCTGAGGTAGTTACAGAACACATATTTTATTTTGGACCCTGCAGCCCCACATGACCCACGTAATAAAAAGCCTATTCATCAGATTGAGGTCTGTGTAATGGAAAGTCTAAATGGTCGCAGTCGATTCCTGTAAATCGTATTCGAGTACTTTTTTTTGGAAATTATTTATATATATATATATATATATGGCAGCACAGTGGCTTAGTGGTTAGCACGTTCTCCTCTCAGCGCTAGGGTTTCCCGGTTAGAATCCCCATCTGGGTGGAGTTTCCATGTTCTCCCTGTGTCCGTGTGGGTTTCGTCCGGGTTCTCCGGTTTCCTCCCACAGTCCAAAAACATGGATCAAGTCAATTGAATTCTCCAAAAATTGCCCCATATAGAGTGTGTCTGTGTGAGTGAGTGTGTGCCCAGCGATAGATTGGCACCCTGTCCTGGGTCTATCTGCCCAGCGCCCGAAACGTTCTCCCCTGGATGGGCATGGGGAACCCCACCACGACCCTAATAGAGGATAAAGCGGGAGATAATGAATGAATGAATTATGTATATATATATATATATATATATATATATATATATATATATATGGTGGCACGGTGGCTTAGTGGTTAGCACGTTCTCCTCTCAGCGCTAGGGATTCCCGGTTCGAATCCCCATCTGGGTGGAGTTTCCATGTTCTCCCCGTGTCCGCGTGGGTTTCCTCCGGGTTCTCCGGTTTCCTCCCACAGTCCAAAAACATGGATCAAGTCAATTGAGTTCTCCAAATTGCCCCATATAGAGTGTGTCTGTGTGAGTGAGTGTGTGCCCAGCGATGGATTGGCGCCCTGTCCTGGGTGTATCTGCCCAGCGCCTGAAACGTTCTCCCCTGGATGGGCATGGGGAACCCCACCTCGCGACCCTAATATTGGATAAAGCGGAAGATAATGAATAAATGAATGTATATACATTATCTACAGCAGGACGGCATGATGGCGTAGAGGTTAAAAACCGTTCATGTGGTCTCTTGCAGGGATTCACGTTATTATCCAATATTGGCTTCCAGTATATATAGCAATACTCTTCAAACTGTTGACTGGTTCTGTGTACACACTGACAGCACAGTGGCTTAGTGGTTAGTACATCCAGCTCTCAGCGCTGGAGATCCAGGTTGGAATCCCAATCTGGGTGGAGTTTCTATGTTTGCCCTGTGGCGTGCACTGAGTGGATACACACGGGACATGGTGCTAATCTATTGCTGTGCACACACTACAAAGGGGAACTTCAGAGCTGCAAATTCACCTTAAATCCCATGTTTTTGGACTGTGGAAGAAAAACCACACAGACTCAGAGAGAACATGGAAACTCCACCCAGATTGGGATTCGAACTGGATCTCCAGCACTAAGAGGTGGATGTGCTAACCACTACGCCTCCAGTATACACTGTCCCAGTCAAAAGTGTGGAGAGACTATTGTTATTTTTATTCATTCATTCATTCATTATCTTCCGCTTTATCCTATATTAGGGTCGCGGGGGGGTTCCCCATGCCCATCCAGGGGAGAACGTTTCAGGCGCTGGGCAGATACACCCAGGACAGGGCGCCAACTTATCGCTGGGCACACACTCACTCACACACACACAGACACACTCTATATGGGGCAATTTGGAGAACTCAATTGACTTGTTCCATGTTTTTGGACTGTGGGAGGAAACCGGAGAACCCGGAGGAAACCCACGCGGACACGGGGAGAACATGGAAACTCCACCCAGATGGGGATTCGAACCGGGAATCCCTAGCGCTGAGAGGAGAACGTGCTAAACCACTAAGCCACCGTGCTGCCCTGTTATTTTTATTGGAAACCAATATTGTATAATAACAATCACGCATTCCTGCAAGAGCCCATAAAATATGTATTAATTGGGAGAATCGGTTTATTCAGACTGATTCATTAAGTAGCTGTAGCTCATTTAAGACTTATGTTGCAATCTTAATTTATTTTTTTAATTAAATATTAAAATGTGATTTTTTGATTTGCTTATTTTTAGTGACTCTGCGACGATCCACTAGAAACCCATTAAACTGCTAAATAACAATTAAAATCAAGTCCTGAGTAACCAGCTGACCTCTTGTTTGGTGTCTACAAATGCTACAAATAGGGCTCCTCAATTACCCCACCTAATGAATATTTAGCATTTGGAGCACGTTTGAAATGATCTCTCATCATGTAGCTTCACTCAGGGGAGCGGCGGGAGCGATAAACTCCTGTTAAATATGGATGTACTCTGGGACAGCCAGACTGAAAGACAGAGAGTGAGAGGGAAGAGAGCGAGCGAGAGAACGTGAGAGAGAGAGAGAGAGAGAGAGTGCTTTGGGCTTATCATCGCGGCGTTTAAGCATGCCTGCTGTTCACAGAAGATAAGGCCTCACGGTGGAGCTCGCTCTCAGGCCTCACGTGTGCTAATAACCGTGTGTCAGAACTTGTTTACGGACAGCTCTGAGCAGAACCAGCTTACTGATCCAAAAACTAGTTTTCTTCTCCTCCAGTCTTTAGTGCGAAAGGTAAAACAGAGGTCGTTCAGCTGACGCTGCACAGTTTCAGCGTCTGTGGTGGTGGTGTGCGTCATGGGCAGGAAAACCTGCAGAACGCTTAGTGTGGAATGAGAGGTTCTAGATTTTCTAGGGGCAGCCTTTTAAAGGTTTATATAAGCTTATCCTCTGAAGCATAGAGAGCAGATCTGTAAAACTGAAGGCCATTTGAGCAAACATTCTTTATCGGGACATAAAGAGGTCCTTCATCTCTGCAAGCATCACATAATAAAGTAATAAAGTACGAGAGGACCGCATTATTCTGAGTAAATCACTGGAAAGAGGTGTTGCTAGGCACGACGCACAGTGGAGCAGAGTTACACATATTTCTCATGATTTATCTCAGAATAACACACAACCTCCAGAGTCTTATTGCTTTCATAAAACAGTTACAAACACACTATAATAATAAAAACTATTTTCATTCATTCATTATCTCCCGCTTTATCCTCTATCAGGGTCGCGGGGGGGTTCCCCATTCCCATCCAGGGGAGAACGTTTCGGGCGCTGGGCAGATAGACCCAGGACAGGGCGCCAATCCATCGCTGGGCATACACTCACTCACACAGACACGCACTATATGGGGCAATTTTTAGAATTCAATTGACTTGATCCATGTTTTTGGACTGTGGGAGGAAACCAGAGAACCCAGAGGAAACCCACGCAGACACGGGGAGAACATGGAAACTCCACCCAGATGAGGATTCGAACCGGGAATCCCTAGCGCTGAGAGGCGAATGTGCTAACCACTAAGCCACCGTGCTGCCAAAAAAATTTTGTTAATTCAATTCATTCATTCATTCATTATCTTCTGCTTTATCCTATATTAGGGTCACGTGGGGGGGGTTCCCCATGCTCATCCAGGGGAGAACGTCTTGGCGCTGGGCAGATACACCCAGGACAGGGCGACAATCTATCGCTGGGCACACAGACACGCACACATACACACACTATATGGGGCAATTTTTAGAACTCAATTGACTTGATCCATGTATTTGGACTGTGGGAGGAAACCGGAGAACCCGGAGGAAACCCACGCGGACACGGGGAGAACATGGAAACTCCACCCAGATGGGGATTCGAACCGGGAATCCCTAGTGCTGAGATGCGGACGTGCTAACAACTAAACCACCGTGCCGCCTGTTAATTCAATTGTTAGTGTTAATTCATCTAAATTGTTAATCTTCCACATTGTAATGTAGTCCAGTTTTTAAAGCGAGCACTAATCGCTGAGTTACAGGATTCCGGTTTCGCTAGCGATCAAAAACTGCCATCTAGTGGCTAAATTACAGAACAAAAATTATAAACAACAAGCATAACAGGTTAAGTTCTCATGGGGATTTGGCTCTCTGTTTATATTAGTCCGTATTTTAAAAATTTAAAAATGTATTTAGTGTTATGCACTGATTCGAATGTAAAGCACTCAGAGGTGTGTGTTATTGTCAATAATGTCATGGCTGGACAAATGGCTCAGCCAATCAGATTTAAGGACTGGAACTACCCATTTTATATTTCTAATGGTGATAATTTTATAATTCTGTTCATGAGACTCTAGTTCTGTAAAGGTTTAGTAACAGCATTGATTCTGTTTCCTCTGTATGTGTAAAGCTCATTGGTCAGGTTGCGTTTGGTACCGCAATCATTCATTATCTTCCGCTTTATCCTCTATTAGGTTCGCAGGGGGGTTCCCCATGCCCATCAAGGGGAGAACGTTTCGGGCGCTGGGCAGATACACCCAGGACAGGGCGCCAATCTATCGCTGGACACACACTCACTCACACAGACACACTCTATATGGGGCAATTTGGAGAATTCAATTGACCTTGTTCCATGTTTTTGGACTGTGGGAGGAAACCGGAGAACCCAATGAGGTGGGGTGGGGTACCT
The DNA here is from genome assembly GCA_019802505.1 of Corydoras sp. C115. Lineage (NCBI taxonomy): Eukaryota > Metazoa > Chordata > Actinopteri > Siluriformes > Callichthyidae > Corydoras > Corydoras sp. C115. Next base: position 2,721,986 of record JAFMOC010000033.1, on the reverse strand, counting down.
GCAGTGTGTGAGGTCACACAGCCCTGTCTCTCAGACATTTACATGTAGAAACAGTGATGATCTTTTTACACACACACCTTCAGTACTGTCGATCCTGATTGTAACACACACACACATCTGCATGGTGGTTCCTTCAGACGGAACAGTTTTAAGAAACTATTTGGGGAGTGTGTGTTAAACATGGAAACTCCACCTAGATTGGGATTCGAACCGGGAATCTCCAGCGCTGAGAGGAGAACATGTTAACCACTAAGCCACAATATCTCCCGCTTTATCCTCTATTAGGGTCGTGGTGGGGTTCCCCATTCCCATCCAGGGGAGAACGTCTCAGGCGCTGGGCAGATAGACCCAGGACAGGGTAAGCCACAATAGTTACAATCTAAATAAATGGACATTTTATTTGTACAGTACATATCCACCTCTTTTTGTTTTGCACTTACTGTCCATGTTCTCAGTTCCAATTACTGCAAAGATGGACTTTATAGTTTTATCATTCCAGACAGTAGTCCATCTGTTTCAGAGAAAGTGCAAGTAAACCATAAAAAGACAAAGATGACTTTAAGTCCATGTCCTCATTAGCATGATTCCCATCTTTGATATCCTGTGTGCGAGTCCTTTGAGGTTCAGGGTTCTCGTTTCTGATTAGCAGAACGGTTTGAGGCGAGTAGCGACTACATTCCTGTTCCAAATGCCATGGTGACTTAAACTGTGGGTGTGTGTATGAATGTGTTTGACTCCTCACTGCAGGAGGCGCTGACTCATCAAAGGCTGTTGGGTCACAGTTTCCCTGAGCAAAGTGGGAGAATCAGAGGGTTCTGTTTGAAGTCTTTACATGCATCATCACCTCTGCCACCAAAGACACGGCGCACAGCGAGACGGGCTCGAAGACATATCAGCCTATTAACTTCCACCACACAGGAAATTATCCACGCCATTTTTCTCCTCACTGTGATACAGCACAAAGTAAATCTGTATGCGAAGGCATGAAAGACGACCGAATGTTTTGTTTGTGCACATCGTGCGCTTTGTCCTTTATGTACACCCAAGTATTCCAGCGCAGGCTTTCTGTTCTCAGAACAGTCTCAGATGTTCTTTAATGAGATGTTGGCTCATTACGGTTATTCAACGTGGTTATCTAACCTACTGGGTTCAGTCTGGTTTTAATTAATCGATGGTTCAGTGTGACTTTGTGGATGATGCATAGTAAATACATTTGCTGTTCGTGAGCTTTTATCCAAAGTCACTTACAAGAATCCCATCCCATACACTTGGCAGTCGAGGGGAGAACGTTTTGGGTGCTGGGCAGAGCGTTTAGCAGTGGTAAACGACACAGAGTAAGAATTAGCACCACGTTGAGGTTAAAATCACCAGGTGACGTTCATCACTAGAGCGAAGCGAACGAGTCAGAGTTCATTCATTCATTTATCCTTTATCTTCTGCTTTGTCCTATATTAGGGTCGCGGTGGGGTTCCCCATGCCCATCCAGGGGAGAACGTTTCGGGCGCTGGGCAGATACACCCAGGACAGGGCGCCAATCTATCGCTGGGCACACACTCACTCTCACAGACACACTCTAAATGGGACAATTTGGAAAACTCAATTGACTTAATCCATGTTTTTGGACTGTGGGAGGAAACCGGAGAACCCGGAGAAAACCCACGCGGACACGGGGAGAACATGGAAACTCCACCCAGATGGGGATTCGAACCGGGAATCCCTAGTGCTGAAAGGAGAATGTGCTAACCACTAAGCCACCATGCCGATCGCGGGGGGGGGGGGGGGGGGGTTCCCCATGCCCATCCAGGGGAGAACGTTTCGGGCGCTGGGCAGACACACCCAGGACAGGGCGCCAACACACTCACTCACACAGACACTCTATATGGGGCAATTTGGAGAATTCAATCGACTTGATCCATGTTTTTGGACTGTGGGAGGAAACCGGAGAACCTGGAGGAAACCCACGCGGACACGGGGAGAACATGGAAACTCCACCCAGATGGGGATTCGAACCGGGAATCCCTAGCGCTGAGAGGAGAACGTGCAAACCACTAAGCCACCGACTCGTGCTGCCAACGAGTCAGTGTATTTTGGAAATATAGATTTGATTGAAGGTAAGAGGGGGCAGATCCAGAGATTGTCCTGTAGGCCGGCGGCAGTGCCGTGTACTGAATGTGTGTTTTATTCAGAACTAAAACACAAATAGATATTCATAAGACTTCACCTGCATCGTTATTCCAAACCTACCATAGTCACGTTGACGGTGGAGGCAGTAACACACACAGACTTTCCGTTTAAAAACCATCCAAAGAACGCAAAGCAGACTTTCGTAATGATGGTCAGTCTGAGGACGAGTTCCGAACAAAACTCCTCATGTTTATTAAAATCACAAGAAATGAACAAGCTGAAGAAACTCGATCAGGTTCGTTTTAATAGAACCGACGTCAGCGGACGGCGGATGAAGAGACGAGGTGTGAAAGGTAAAGCGGATTCAGGGTTATGATGTCAGGTCAACGTCACGTCATCAGCAGCACTATTGTTCTGACAGGAACAGCTATGAACGACAGTCTGAGGGCAATTAGTATCTCCATCCGATGAACCTGACGGCAGGAATTAGAAATGTGGGAGGAAACCAGAGCACCTGAAGAAAACCCACTCAGACACAGGGAGGACATGCAGAATGCACTCCACCAAGAATCAAACCCAGGACGCACTAACGACTGTCACCACAGGAAGATCTCAGAGAAGAGAAGGATGCAAAATACAGTTATAGTGTGCCATACAGAACCATTTGAACGTTTAGACACGCCCATTCTTGCTCCATTTCCTCCTCTTATCATATAGATGGACTCTGTAGTTTTATAATTCCAGACTGTAGTCCATCTGTGTTCTTTGTTGTTGTTAGTCCCCTGTTGGTTCTCTGTTCTCTATTGGTCGGCATCACAGAACAGGTATCATTTGGGTGGTGGATTGTTTATTGTCAGTTCTGCAGTGACACTGATGTGCTGAGGGGGTTTTAGTGTAGTTTCATTTCTCCACCTCAGTGACACTGCTGGGATAGGACTTAATGCACCAACTAAATAACCCCTGCTCTGTGAGGCTACTATTGGGGTTTTGACCATTAGAACAGAGTAAAGGGGACGTACACAGTATGTTCTGTAGAACACAAACAGATGGACTACAGTCTGGAATTGTAGAACTACAAAGTCCATCTTCACAAGTGGAGCAAAAAGGGGGCGTGTCCAAACGTTTGACTGTCCAAACGTTAGAGTGCAAGTCCACTAAACCCCCCTGGATGTAAGAGCTCACATTAATGTGACGGTCAGGTGATCAGAGACCATCCTTAAATGAGTTCTCTAATTATAAAATTAATATCTAGATTGGGCAGCACGGTGGCTTAGTGTTTAGCACGTTCTCCTCTCAGCACTAGGGATTCCTGGTTCGAATCCCCATCTGGGTGGAGTTTCCATGTTCTCCCTGTGCCTGCGTGGGTTTCCTCCGGGTTCTATGGTTTCCTCCCACAGTCCAAAAACATGGATCAAGTCAATTGAGTTCTCCAAATTGCCCCATATAGTGTGTCTGTGTGAGTGAGTGAGTGTGCGCCCAGCGATAGATTGGCGCCCTGTACTGGGTGTATCTGCCCAGCGCCCGAAACGTTCTCCCCTGGATGGGTATGGGGAACCGCACCGCGACCCTAATAGAGGATAAAGCGGAAGATAATGAATGAATGAATGAACATCTAGATTTTGTATTAGCATCTCTCTCTCTCTCTCACACACACCACAATCACACACAGCTGGAGGGACACTGATTTCAGGGTTTCTTTTGCAATGCTGTCCTAACAAAAGTTCGGTTCTAAGTAATCTGATGGTTCTCACTCCACTCCTGAGCGAGAAAGCGAGAGAGAGAGAGCGAGAGAGCTCCACACAGAACATGAAATCATACAGTAGTGGCTCGTTCACAGTGAGCGGTGGTTTGCCTTTAATACCGGACAGTGTGCGTGTGCAGTTATCTCCTCCTGCACAATATTTCCGATTAATCTTAAACATTATTACAGTTTAATTTCTTATCGTCTTATCGCCGTCTAATTAATCTGACTGGTAGCTGAGAAAGGAAGCAATCACAATAAAAGGGCAATTACAGCTGTAATTACTCTTGCATTCGAGATGAAAGTGAAATGACTGATGAACGCACACAGATCACGCAACACACCGACTGGAACGGAGGATCCGGGTGGAGACCGGCCGCGGGGCTGGAGAACAGGACAGAACCGGAGTCTGGGAACTTATTCTCGGTGTTCATATGAGCAGCAACCATGTACAACAGTATAGCATTTAGAGAACATACTAAACTCAGCAATCACTGACACGTTAATCACAGACGGTCACACACATAGAAACATAGAAACACTGAACACAAATACAGGTGAGATTTGCTGCAGTCGGCAGGAAAGCGAGGGTTCCTCATCACGCAAACCGGACATCGGTCAATGAATGAAAAGTCTTTCTATTCGTTACGTTTTCCTTCGTCGGTCATCGTTTAGACGTTTCGATTGTGATTGGACGCATTGGTGAGTCACATGTCCACCTCAAGCAACGTTTTTCAAATCTAAAATAACAGCTGAACTCGTTACTTGGTATTTTCTTAATTAATACCACATTATATTTCAGTAACGGAGGTGGAAACAGCAAACTGACCTACTGTAACCTTTTCTCCATCGCTTCCCTCATCACCAGGTTCTAGTTGGTCGTTCTGCAGATGCTGTTCATCCAAAACGACTGACGAGTTCAGAGCAAACTCCCTTGTTTCTTAAGATACCTGAAGCCCAGATTCTATATGATCCAAACATTGTCTGCCTCGCTTCAAGTTTGAGCCTTAAATCTTTAGAAAAAGCTGTATTTTCAATCCATTTTTTAAGGATTTATAAAAATCTATGGACATCTTTGAACCAGGGCGGCGGCACGGTGGCTTAGTGGTTGGCATGTTCTCCTCTTAGCGCTAGGGATTCCCGGATCGAATCCCAATCTGGGTGGAGTTTCCATGTTCTCCCCGTGTCTGCGTGGGTTTCCTCCGGGTTCTCCGGTTTCCTCCCACAGTCCAAAAACATGGATCAGGTCAATTGAATTCTCCAAATTGCCCCATATAGAGTGTGTCTGTGTGAGTGAGTGTGTGCCCAGCGATAGATTAGCACCCTGTCCTGGGTGTATCTGCCCAGCGCCCGAGACGTTCTCCCCTGGCTGGGCGTGGGGAACCCCCCACCCCTGCGACCCTAATAGAGGATAAAGCGGAAGATACTGGATGGATGGATATTTGAACCACCCCCAGGTTTTGGGATAAGCGCAGGAATAAAGGGCAGAAAGGAAAACAGAACACTACAGTTGTTAGTGGACTCACAATAGAACCACATTTTCTAGCACATTACAGTCACCAAAGAGGGATGGAGTCAGAAATGGGATGGTTGGCCCGGAAAAGCTACTTCTTCTTATACACAGAATTTCAATGGCACGCCGGAAAGATGAAAACGCAGAGCTCTGAAAAGTAACCATGACGTTTACAGCGCGAGGTTTTTTGGATTGCGTGGCGGACCACTGAAGAAATCACAACGGAAGATGCAGCGGAACGGGACGAAAGGAAGGGACGAAGGGTCCGTGCTGGACCCGTTTGAGGCAGTTCATCATAAGGAGCCGGTGCGGTGTTGATTGTCTTTACCCTACAATTAACCAAACGCAAAAACGACCTCGGCCCAAACTTGGCAAATCAGTAGAACTTGTTATTGCATTGATGGTTCTGGTGTTAATGCTGTTCAAACAGGATAAGCACAAGTTGGCAAAGTGCAGAAGTAAGAAATCGACAGGTCGATTCCATCATCTCAAGAAGAAAGAAGACGACGTTCTGCTGTTCTGAAGAACCGGGACACTCGCTACCGTAACGTACCGCCGGACGGACCACGCCGTGTGCAGTATCGTCCGTTGGACAGCTGGAGAAGCAGCGCAAAATGAACCGGAATAGAATGAAACCAAAGGAAATGGCTTCTGAAATTCCCCCCCCAGGATTAAAAAAAGTGTTCTGATTCTGAAACTCTTAACCGTCACCTGGATAACCCCCTGACGGATGTTCTCCAGGTTCCTCTGCTACTTCGGGCCATTTAAAGTCCCACCAGATCAGTGCTCCTGGTCCACAGCCGCTCCTGTAGCTGTCTGTCGTATGAGCTCGTGGAAGAGACCCTGGTTTGGCCATTGTACAGGTACAGACCCCCGAGACCCTCCAGCTCAGAGGCGGCCGCCGCGTAAATAGCCGTGGATGCACCTTCAGCCGGAGTCTGTACGAGAGGAGCAGAGGAGAACACAGATCTCAGGTCAGTCACGGGACGAATAAGAAGAAGGGGTTTTAATTCTGTGTGACACATTAGTAATAAAATGAGATTATTTAGGACAAAAAAGAAAGAAATTTAATACAAAACTTCAAAATTCAGAGCTGGGAATCCAGGTTCGAATCCCAAAATGAGTTTCTATGTTCTCTGCTTTCCTCCCACTGTCCAAAAACATCCATCCATCCATTATCCTCCACTTTAGCCTCTACTAGGGTCGCGGGGGGGTTCCCCATGCCCATCCAGGGGAGAACGTTTCGGGCGCTGGGCAGATACACCCAGGACAGAACGCCAATCTATCACTCTGCACGCACTCACTCACACATACACACACTATATGGGGCAATTTGGAGAACTCAATTGACTTGATCCATGTTTTTGGACTGTGGGAGGAAACCGGAGAACCCGGAGGAAACCCACGCGGACACGGGGAGAACATGGAAACTCCACCCAGATGGGGATTCGAACCGGGAATCCCTAGTGCTGAGAGGAGAACATGCTAACCATGAAGCCTACATGCCATCCAACATGCATTCAAGGTGAATTAACTGCTATAAATTGTCCTTGCGATAGATTGATGCCCTGTCCTGGGGTATCTGCCCAGCGCCCGAAACACACACCTACACACACACATATACATATACACACATATACATATACACACACACACACACACACACACACTCACAACTCTGGTATAGGATTAAGTGGAAGATAATGGATGGATGGGTGGCACGGTGGTTTAGTGATTGGCATGTTCTCCTCTCTGCACTAGGGATTCCCGGTTCGAATCCCCATCTGGGTGGAGTTTCCATGTTCTCCCCGTGTCCGCGCGGGTTTCCTCCGGGTTCTCCGGTTTCCTCCCACAGTCCAAAAACATGGATCAAGTCATTTGAGTTCTCCAAATTGCCCCATATAGAGTGTGTCTGTGTGAGTGAGTGTGTGCCCAGCGATGGATTGGCGTCCTGTCCTGGGTGTATCTGCCCAGCTCCCGAAACGTTCTCCCCTGGATGGGCATGGAGAACCCCCCCCCTTATAATAGAGGATAAAGCTGAAGATAATGAATGAATAATGGATGGTTTTATGGAACTATTTGATCTACATATCAAAATGTGGACGTGTTTCTATAGCTCTTAAACCCAAACCCACCCCACGTATGAGCGTTCTAGTATGCAGGGTAAGTTCTAGCTTGAGGGAGACTGATGTGCAGATGGTCAGTTGGTCTCCTGACCCCAGACAGATCAATTTCGGAAGCAGTTCAGTGTTGCGGAACACTTGTGGCGGTGTGTGCGCGCTTCGCAAACACAGCCCTGAGGCCGAGCGACTGCGGCTGAGCAATTTCCTCTCCACTCCCTTCCACTGCCCCATTTAAAAGAATTTGGATTAAGGTCAGTTGGCCTTTACACACACTTTCATTTGTCCAGGTGAAATCAATATGCTACACAAAAGAAAGAAAGGCTCCTCTGAGGACGGGAACAGTAACCGGACGCTCTGGGGGTCAGAGAAGAACATGCAGCACCAACATCAAAGAATCACCACGTGGATTTATTCATTCATTCATTCATTCATTCATTATCTCCCACTTTATCCTCTATTAGGGTCGCGCAGGGGGGGGTGGGGTGGGAGAGGTTCGCACGTGTTTTCTGCATGTTCTCTGCTTTCCTTCCACTGTCCAAAAACATCCATCCATCCATTATCCCCCACTTTATGGGGGGGGGTTCCCCATGCCCATCAAGGGGAGAACGTCTCGGGCGCTGGGCAGATAGACCCAGGACAGGGCGCCAATCTATCGCATGACACACACTCACTCACACATACACACTCTATATGGGGCAACTTGGAGAACTCAATTGACTTGATCCATGTTTTTGGACTGTGGGAGGAAACCGGAGAATCCGGAGGAGACACGGGGAGAACATGGAAACTCCACCCAGATGGGGATTCGAACCGGGAATCCCTAGTGCTGAGAGGAGAACGTACTAACCACCGTAGATTTATTATTATACTATTTTGAAAACTCATAGCGCCCTATCTTATGCCCCGCCTTCTGGCTATGCCGTTTAAATGGCAATGCTGCTTGTGGATATATCTACTCCGATGGGCGTGGCCATCTCCAAAAGAGGTGAGTGATAACAACCTCCACAAACATCAACAGTCAGACATTCATCACTATTTCGGCGCTGAATCATCGACACAGGTGCGCGTTACACACACATGGACTTGCAGGAGTGCATAAACCCAAACCTTAGTGGTTGGCATGTTCTCCTCTCAGTGCTGAGGATTCCTGGTTTGAATCCCCATCTGGGTGGAGTTTCCATGTTCTCCCCGTGTCTGCGTAGGTTTCCTCCAGGTTCTCTGGTTTTCTCCCACAGTCCAAAAACATGGATCAAATGTCAACTGAATTCTTTAAATTGCCCCATATAGAGTGTGTTTGTGAGTGAGTGTGTGCCCAGCTATGGATTGGCAACCTGTCCTGGGTGTATCTGCCCAGCGCCCGAAACGTTCTCCCCTTGATGGGCATGGGGAACCCCCCCCCAATGTTAGAATAATGTTACTTCATTTAGTATTTGTTTCATTGTTTATGTAAAGGTTTGGGTATACACATCAACACAAAATCCTGCACTACACCATTGAAATAGCAACCCACTGATGTCAGAGAACACCTGGCTCGTAAAGGGAACGGACAAGTGACACGCTGACTGGTTTATTGCACGTTACACCCAAAACACACCCGTGAATAATTATAATGAATAATTATTTGGAAGTGCCCAGCGATGGATTGGCGCCCCGTCCTGGGTCTATCTGCCCAGCGCCCGAGACGTTCTCCCCTGGATGGGCATGGGGAACCCCACCGCGACCCTAATAGAGGATAAAGCGGGAGATAATGAATGAATGAATTAATTAATTATTTGGAAGGGCAGCACGGTGGCTTAGTGGTTGGCATGTTCTCCTCTCAGCACTAGGGATTCCCGGTTCGAATACCAATCTGGGTGGAGCTTCCATGTTCTCCCCGTGTCCACGTGGGTTTCCTCCGGGTTCTCCGGTTTCCTCCCACAGTCCAAAAACATGGATCAAGTCAATGGAGTTCTCCAAATTGCCCCATATAGAGTGTGTATGTGTGAGTGAGTGTGTGCCCAGTGATAGATAGGAACCCTGTCCTGGGTCTATCTGCCCAGCGCCCAAAACGTTCTCCCCTGGATGGGCATGGGGAACCCCACAGCGACCCTAATAGAGGATAAAGCAGAAGATAATGGATGGATGAAAAGATAAAAATAAAAACAAGAGCTTTATGGGATGTATTTATAATAATAAAGATGAATACACTAATTTTTGTCCTAATTGTAGTAAAGAAACATGAGGGAAACAAACTATTTTGGACTATTGGAGAAAATAGCAAAAAATATCATAAATTAATAAAACCTCGTCTCTTTTCGCCGTCTTGTTTGTAGCGCTTTATTGTTTTAACATCTGATTAATCTGCTACTTCCTCCACCACACACACACACACACACACACACACACACACACACTTTTTTTGACACCTTTCAAAATCATTTCCTGATGCACCACCCTAATTTGTGTGTCCATCCAGTCGTGAAATGATCTGCAATGCTTCAATTATTCATTACCATGCACTGTGACATTTTAAGGCACACACCCCGCAGGAAAATATAAACAGATTGAAATGTACAGTAATAAATAGATCTGGTAGGAAGTGCAGGTTCGAGGCAACATGAGACGAATCCTTGCGCATGAGCGATACATGTGAAGCTGGCAATGATTCAACACGATTACTGCTCGGTGATGCTACACTAGTTTTTTTCCTTCACAGATATTGGTCTCGACATGAAAAAAAAAACAACAAATGATAGGAAAACGAAGAGTCACGTAAGAATGGAAATCCAGACACACCTGTTTTATTACAAGTAAAATGTTTGTGTGTGTATAACTAGGGTTAGGGTGTGTGAGGAACGTTAGAATGGTACATAGTAAGACCTGTCCACATATTTTAGCTGAAATACTAAGAACATTTTCCATACTGTTGCAGCGATCACCACCACCTCTGACAAGCTTACTCTTTAGGACCCTGCAGATGTTTAAATACTCAACCATCAAACCATGTACAACCATCAAAAAGTGAAAGATGTCTCAGCACCTCCATGTGGTTCGAGCAGCAACACCAGTGACTGGTGAAGAGAGTGATCATTGTTATTGTATGCAGGGGAACTTATATTTAGGGGACGTGGACATTGTCAAAAAAAAAAAAAAAAAAAAAAAAAAAAAAAAAAAAAAAAATTATATATATATATATATAGGGTGGCACAGTGGCTTAGTGGTTAGCACGTTCTCCTCTCAGCGTTAGGGATTCCCGGTTCGAATCCCCATCTGGGTGGAGTTTCCATGTTCTCCCCATGTCCGTGTGGGTTTCCTCCGGGTTCTCCGGCTTCCTCCCACAGTCCAAAAACATGGGTCAATGTGAATTGAATTCTCAAAATTGCCCCAAATAGAGAGTGTCTGTGTGAGTGAGTGTGTGCCCAGCGATGGATTGGCGCCCTGTCCTGGGTCTATCTGCCCAGCCCCCGAGACGTTCTCCCCTGGATGGGCATGGGGAACCCCCCCGCGAACCTAATAGAGGATAAAGCGGAAGATAATGAATGAATGAATATATATAAGGGTGGCACGGTGGCTTAGTGGTTAGCATGTTCTCCTCTCAGCATTAGGGATTCTCCAAATTGCCCCATGTAGAGTGCGTTTGTGTGCATGTCTGTGTGAGTGAATGTGTGCCCAGCGATAGATTGGCGCCCTGTCCTGGGTGTATCTGCCCAGCGCCCGAAACATTCTCCCCTGGATGGGCATGGGGAAACCCCCCCGCGAACCTAATATAGGATAAAGCGGAAGATAATGAATGAATGAATGAATGAATATATATATATATATATATATATAAATCAAATTAACGTTCACATCGTTTGCAGGAAACGTCCTCACAATCCTGGAACGAGAAGGAACTTGTAATAACCAAACCTTTTTATATGAGTCAGCATAAAGGGAAGGACATCACAATACACATAACAATACTAAAATGTCATCTCCCATCATCTTGACATAAGCGGCAGATAAGCTGCGGTTTCACGGATATTAAATTCCGATTGGAAAGATAAGACTTCTGTTGCGTTTGAAGGCCCCTCGAGATGTTGGTCATGCTTCTGGTTCCTTCATGTTCAATAATCACCGCAGCGTCAGCGACTCGAGAACAAAAGGTTGAACGAATTCATGAAATTAAGAAGGAACATGTGCCACCTGCTCTGCATGAACAAGAATTGTATAACTACACAAGTCCCAGGTTGAAGGAGTCACCTGTAACCCCCCCCCCCAACACACACACACCCCCCCACACACACACATCTCTGTTTGATGTGCAGAGATAAAAAATCAACCCAATTATCCTTCACCTCGACACACATCACAGCTTGAACCAGAGATTCTGAGATCAGTTCAGGAGGACCAGCTGGTTTTGTTGACAGCCATGGAAAACAAATGCGCCAATAATGTGGAAAAAAAGAAAGAAAGAAAACAAACAAGTGTGTCAGGTTCCAGTCTGCAGAGAATCATTACCATTTA
>JAFMOC010000033.1:2667500-2705000 GCA_019802505.1 Corydoras sp. C115 | reverse complement strand
ATAAAGATCTCTGTTCCGTTATTGGATTCTGACTGTTGATTGATTTTACTCTCGTTTGATTCATTTTCGTTGTGTGTTGTACCTCCTGGTTTACAAAAAGCCTCAAAATGGAATTCATTACGCGATTTAAACAAGAATGACATTTGAAGTCGGCGACACAGCAACCTGACATTAAAGAACGAGCTGGGAGACTAATCATTCGATGTCATTACATCACATTATAATACATTACATGGTGTTATATTAGATTATATTATAAACTATGGGCTTTATGTTTACACTGAAAATCAACAATGGATTCGATTCACCACATTAAACATCCATTTATTATCTTCTGCTTAATGCTCTACTGGAGTTGGGAGGGGTGGGGGTGGGGGTGGGGGGTTCCCCATGCCTATTTGAATGTTTCGGGCGCTGGGCAAATACATCCAGGAGAGGGCAACAATCCATTGCTGGGCACACACTCACTCACACATACACTATATATAGGGATAATTTGGCATGGTAGCTCAGTGGTTAGGGTGTTGGGCTATCAATCTGAAGGTTGGGGGTTCAAATCCCAGGTCCACTGAAGTTACCAATGTGGGTCCTTGAGCAAGACCCTTAACCCTCATTGCTCCAGGGATGTTGTGATTAACCCTGTGCTCACCTTATAAGGCGCTTTGGATAAAAGAGTCTGCTAAATGACCAAATGCAAATGCAATTTAGAGCAGCCAATTAACCCTTAATCCATGTTTGGACTGTGGGGGGGGGGACTACAGAACACAGAGAAATGTGAGAAGAACCCACGTGAACATGAGAAGAACATGGAAACTCCACCCAAATCGGGATTCGAACCTGGATCCCAGAAGGTAAGAAGGAGAGCTGCACTTCGTAATGAACTACTTGGGCCACTTTTTGCTGACCAACCTGCTGCTGGATTTACTGAGAGAAGAAGATCCCAGAGGCAGAAGGTAAATCTGCTGGTGGCCTGTGTGCAGGTATTTAAAGCTTTTTAGAAACCAGGGGGATGCACTTCACACTTTGAGAAATGCTGATTTGTAAAGTGACGAGACGCATTGAGGAGCGAGAAGGCAGGAACAGGAAGGCTGCGGTGACACCGGGGGTAAAAGGGACAATGGGGGAGCCAGTGTGTTGATTCCGTTACCAAAATTTACACCAGTCAGCCTGGAATCCAGCCATCCATCCATTATCTTCTGCTTTATCCTCTACTAGGGTGGTTCCCCATGCCCATCCAGGGGAGAACGTTTGGGCACTGGGCAGATACACCCAGGACAGGACGCCAATCTATCGCTGGACACACGCTCACACAAACAAACTCTATATGGGGCAATTTGGAGAACTCAATTGACCAGATCCATGTTTTTGGACTGTGGGAGGAAACTGGAAAACCCGGAGGAAACCCACGCGGACACGAGGAGAACATGGAAACTCCACCCAGATGGGGATTCGAACCGGGAATCCCTAGCGCTGAGAGGAGAACATGCTAATCACTAAACCACCCTGCCGTCCAGCCTGTAATCTAATCTGTAAAAAAGAAATGGTAAAAAAAATCCATGTGACAGAGTATCAGTTCTGATTCAGCTGGAGAGAACAATGCCATACTAGCAACCAACCCAGAGACTTTTAATCCCCAAGTATCGATGTGTTGTCCTCTCACGTTGACATGATGCACACCCCCGCTTCGTTCTTCGATCATGTCCATGACAAACCCCCGGCCCGGAAGTGACTGATGGAACGCACGTACAGAGTCACTGTTCGTTGGGTTTGTCATTTTTTAAAATTGGAGAACCTCTGACCGTCACTGCAAAACAGGCAAACCTTTCCGGCTCGGTGCATAAACAAGGCGGCACCCCCGCTGCGCACAGAGCGCCTCTCAGAGGGATAATTTGACATCGTGAGTATTTCATTATAGTGTGAAAATGAAGATGGGTTAATCCCAGTCAGAGATCAAGCGTCTCTATTGTCCGTGTGCACCACCCATTCTCATGTAGGAGAAAGCATCCACTTTAGAGCAAATGTTTCATCATAATTGTGCTCTTTAGAGAATTACTGCTGGGCTCCCCAGAGCGTATGGTAATCAGGATTACAGCGGTCTTCGGCCCGAAAAACAAATTTTAAAACAAAATTAAATACGAGGTTCTTTTAATTACACAAAGAGCAGCAGATCACGTCCACCGCTCAGACTCTCACGCGTCAATCTACATCAGCTAATCCGTTCGCATGGCCATCCTGTCTGTTCGGCACTCCTGAGACTCTCAGAGGTCAAGCGCTGACCTTTCTGCATCATTAGCCCCTCAATGGGGCGGCACAGATGCGTTTGTCCTTCAGCTACTATCAGCAGGAAGAGACGTGTCCCGTGGACGGCGAGAGAGCGAAAGAGAGCGATGCGAAAAGAAAGAATAGGAGTGTGAATTATTAATTCCCTCCCGTTTCAGACAGGACAGAGTGTGACCGTTCCCGTCGTCTGGAGACGCTCCCCGGGGAGGTCGGCTAAATAAAAGGCGTCCGGTTAAAAACAAACGACCCCTGAGGTCCTGAGGACTCAGATAAGATGCTTCTGAAAACCACAGGAGCACTGCATCTGTACTCAAAACAGTTCTTTATCGTGATCGCTGCTATTTTTGGAAACGGTTCCAGGGTTCTGACTGCGAAAGGAACGCCACAGTCACTCTGGACAAGTTTGAGTCCTGCATTCTGATTGGGTGATTAGGGAGCCCGGGTGGAGGGACTGATGCAAGAGCTTGAAGGGAGGAAATAATTAGCAGTTCTGGTGAAATGTGGAGGCGGTCACATTAAAAAAAAAACAAAAAAAAAACAAGTAATCAAAAAGAAGACGCAAAACAATAAAAGGCAATAAGTGCATTTACCTCCAGCAGCTCATCAGCCAATCGCGTGACAGATGTGCAACAGGGATGAGACCATTACAGATTTTGACGGTACGATAATTGTCGGCGGGCGGCACGGTGGCTTAGTGGTTAGCACGTTCTCCTCTCAGCACTAGGGATTCCCGGTTCGAATCCCCATCTGGGTGGAGTTTCCATGTTCTCCCCATGTCCGCGTGGGTCTCCTTCGGGTTCTCCGGTTTCCTCCCACAGTCCAAAAACATGCATCAAGTCAATTGAGTTCTCCAAATTGCCCCATATAGAGTGTGTCTGTGTGAGTGAGTGTGTGCCCCGCGATGGATTGGCGCCCTGTCCTGGGTGTATCTGCCCAGCACCCGAAACGTTCTCCCCTGGATGGGCATGGGGAACCCCACCGCGACCCTAATATAGAATAAAGGGGAGGATAATGAATGGAAAAGGGATCACATCTGGGATCACATACCATTATTGACGAGAATGTTCAGAGGGAGCTCTCTGGATTTAAACCTCTTCACAAACTGGCGCACTGACTTCATCGAGGCCAAGTCCAAATACATGAACTCCACTGCAAACACACACAAACACACACACACACACACACACACACACACACACACACACACACCAGATCATTACTTATGCAAGTTTAACCAAACACCCATCATCTGAATCAATACAGTGCCATTTATTATACATGCACAGTGGGAACTCAAACAGAATGAATTATTATCGCCATGTTTTCCATTCAAAAGATGACAAACTGAGGTCACCCTCCAATGTCCGAAATACAGAACCAGTCTAAAGTTTGGACACACAACTTCCTGCTCCATTCTCTATTTCCTTTGTGTACCATATAGATGGACTTTGTAGTTTTACAATTACAGACTGTAGTTCACCTGTGTTCTTTGTTGTTGTTAGTCCCCTGTTGGTTCTCTGTTCTCTGTTGGTCAGGAGCATCACAGAACAGGTATCATTTGGGTGGTGGATTGTTTACTTTCAGTTCTGCAGTGACACTGATGTGGTGAGGGGGTTTTAGTGCAGTTTCATTTCTCCACCTCAGTGACACTGCTGGGATAGGAATAATACACCAACCAAATAATCACTGCTCTGTGGTGCTACCATTGGGGTTCTGAACATTAGAACAGAGTACACAGTATGTACTGTAGAACACAAACAGAAGGCCATCTTTACAGAAAGTGGAACTGAGAACATGGATAATAAGTCGAGCAAAAAGGGGGCGTGTCCAAACTTTTCGCTGTCAAACAAATAAAAACAACACAAACCAAAAGTGGTATTTTTTGTGCACATTTCCTTTTTACAACAAAAGTTCTGAAATACAGCAATTACACAGCAGTACTTTTGTTTTTTCGGTTTTTTTTTTTTTAGCTCATCCTAAAGTTTTCGTGTTGATATCTAATCTAGGACGGTCGTGTCAAAAGTTTGTGGTCATTGAACTATTTTTAAATGTTACAGATCACTGTCCTGAAGGAAGGACCCAGTCATGACCCACTTATCCAGGAATTATTCAGAAAGGCTGCCAAAGATTCCAAACTTTCCGCATACTGGAGTTTTACCCGCAAAAGCCAGCCCAATGTTTTTATTATAATAAATTTCTCTTTCTAATAGAATATAACATTCATTCATACAGACGTTGTAGAACTGGGGTAAATTGAAGGATGGAATTGGATATGAACAGTCTGAACTGAAACACTTCAATAGATTTCTTTATTTGGTTTCACAAAACACTTTATTGATCATATTATTTATTTATATAAAGCTTTTATTGAACAGTTCATCATATCAAAGCAGCTTCACAGTGTTTCAGGTTTAAACCACTGAAGAGAAAAGTGACAGCAACAGGAATATTTCCAGGTTCCTGGTTTTATTTGTTTTGTTTTAATAAGACAGAACCTTGTGAGGACCGTGACTCAGTGAGTTGTCAGTCAGTGCAGGAGACTAAGGTACAGCTCATGTATAATGTACAGAAGGAAACTTGGAAACTCATTGATTAAGGTTTAAATCCCAAGTTTAGTGAGGACATGGTAGCTCAGTGGTTAGGGTGTTGGGCTATCAATCTGAAGGTTGGGGGTTCAAATCCCAGGTCCACTGAAGTTACCAGTGTGGATCCTTGAGCAAGGCCCTTAACCCTCATTGCACCAGGGATGTTGTGATGAACCCTGTGTTCACCTTGTAAGTCGCTTTGGATAAAAGCTTCCAATAAATGACCAAATGTAAATGAAAATGCAGTGATGTTACGCATGTGGGCCCCTGAAAAAGCTCCGCCTCTCAGTGCTGGGGATCCAGGTTGGAATCCCGATCTGGGTGGAGTTTCTATGTTCTCCCCGTGTCTGTGTCGGATTTCCCTGGGTTCTAAAGTTTCCTACAACAGTCTAAAAACATTCAAGTTAAATTGGCTGCTCTAAATTGCCCCTACACAGTGTGAGTGTGAGTGAGTTTGCCCAGATTGACATCCTGTCCTGATGTATCTGCCCAGCACCCATTTGGTCATTTTGGTCATTTATTGGACGCTTTTATCCAAAGCGACTTACAAGTTGAGCACAGGGTTAATCACAACATCCCTGGAGCAATGAGGGTTAAGGGTCTTGCTCAAGGACCCACATTGGTAACTTCAGTGGACCTGGGATTTGAACCCACAACCTTCAGATTGACAGCCCAACGCCCTAACCACTGAGCTACCACTGCACCCGAAACTTTCTCCTACTGCATGGGCATGGGCGACCCCCCCCCCCACCAACACACAACCAAAATATAGGATTAAGTGGAATATAATGAATGAATGCATGAATCAACAATAGACAAATGATTCAGTTCACTCATACTATTTGGATAAAACCCTCCACCCAAATGTACACAAAATAATGAGTTATTTTAATAAATTTGGCTTCTAACCCGAGCCACTGTTTCACATCATTGGTTATATCACGGTGTAGGTGTCGGGGTGGAGGAGGGAGGGGGCACTTGTGTTTATTTAACTCCCTGCATTTCCACTTGCCCCGTGCCAACTCTAATTAGTCCAATTGTTCTTTCCATCAGACAGGAGTAACCTTTCAGCTAATGATGGTGATGAAAGTTATTACACAATTACCGGGTCGGACACGCTTGGATTGTCAGAGTCCATCAACAGTCAAAGGCTGCGAAGAGGGAGGAGCATCCTCACAGCTCAGTGTCAGACGTAAAGAACACAACAATCCATCTGACGCATGGGAAAAGATTTGAACTACAATTACTGTACACTGTACGTCCTGCCATCTGTTAATTAAAGGGTTTAGCAGAGTTTATAACGAAAGACACTCAAGTAGTTTATCTAATTAAAGTAGTTAATCAATTTAAAGGTCATCAACCAGAACAGCCATGAAACTTTAGATCACACAAATTAAAACACGGCGGCACGGTGGCTTAGTGGTCAGCATGTTCGCCTCTCAGCACTAGGGATTCCCGGTTCGAATCCCCATCTGGGTGGAGTTTCCATGTTCTTCCCGTGTCTGCGTGGGTTTCCTCCGGGTTCTCCGGTTTCCTCCCACAGTCCAAAAACATGGATCAAGTCAACGGAGTTCTCCAAATTGCCCAATATAGAGAGTGTGTCTGTGTGAGTGAGTGTGTGCCCAGCGATAGATAGGCGCCCTGTTCTGGGTGTATCTGCCCAGCGCCCGAAACGTTCTCCTCTGGATGGGCATGGGGAACCCCACCGCGACCCTAATAGAGGAAGATAATGAATCAATGAAAAAAAAAATATATATATTTTTTTGTGTATATATATATATATATATATATATATATATATATATATATATATATATATACACACACACACACACACATACACACACATACATACACACCCTTCCTGCTATTCTCCACTTATCATATAGATGGACTTTGTAGTTTTACAATTACAGACTATAGTTTATCTGTGTTCTTTGTTGTTGTTAGTCCCTGTTGGTTCTCTGTTCTCTGTTGGTCAGGAGCATCACAGAACAGGTATCATTTGGGTGCTGGATTGTTTATTGTCAGTTCTGCAGTGACACTGATGTGGTGAGGGGGTTTTAGTGTAGTTTCAGTTCTCCACCTCAGTGACACTGCTGGGATAGGAATAATACACCAACCAAATAACCCGTGCTCTGTGGGGGTACTATTGGGGTTCTGATCATTAGAGACCAGAGACAGAACACAAACACAAAAACAGATGGACTACAATGTGGAATTGTAGAACTACAAAGTCCATCTTCACAGAAAGTGGAAATGAGAACATGGACAATGTGGAGCAAAAAGGGGGCGTGTCCAAATTTCTGACTGGCACTGTATAAAGACAGGGAATAAAAAACTACAAATAAATCACAACTACTGACCAAAGTGAAGATAATAACCATTGGCCAGCCTCATCACTGGATCATCTGATCAGATGTTCTTATTGGTTGAAACTGCTCTTAACCTGATTGGTGCATAACTGATTTATAGTAATGCTATATAAATGTAATATGTTTGTCAATATTTTTTTTTAAATGTATGTTAAAATAGGTATTTCTCCTGCATGTGGGGCATGTTTTTGAGGTGACACCCTGCCCCCGCTCCCAGCATGTGCTCACCTGTTGGAAACATCAGCTCATAAATCTGCACAGCATCCATCATATCTCTCAATCATCTGCAGACTTCTGCTTTAACTCACTGAGATATTCATGTTATGCTAATCCTGGTATTTGGCAGACTCGCTCTCCTCCGCACACAGCACAATAAGGAAAGGAAAACGGGGTCGCTTATTACGGCGTGTGTGATGTGCCTCACCCCTACACAGTGAGGGGATTACAGGTTTCCTTGGTGAGTTGTTGGTCTTTAGATGGTGGGATGTAAGGACAGAATAAAGATGCCATAATAATGCTGCTATTTACGAGAGAGGGAAGATGTTCGGCTTTGGAAGATTTGGCATCCGAAGACATTGTTGTCTTTGGATTTCGGTGATGGTTTGGATTTATTAATAATATTAAAATTAATAATAAACTCCTAAAAACCACAACCGATTAAAGCGAATATATTTATAGCTAGAACAGGCTCATGCCTGATAACTTCTCACTTTTAAATTGGGTCGTCATAAAAATGGTGTTAATTAAAATAATTAAGTGGTTTTAATAACACAAATTCAAAAAGCTGTCACTTAAAAAAACATTCATTATTTCATTATTCATTAATTCATTATCTCCCGCTTTATCCTATATTAGGGTCGCGCGAGGGGGGGTTCCCCATACCCATCCAGGGGAGAACGTATAGAGGGCAGATACACCCAGGACAGAACACTAATCCATCGCTGGGCAGACACTCACTCACGCATACACCCTCTATATGGGGCAATTTGGAGAATTCAATTAACTTGATCCATGTTTTTGGACTGTGGGAGGAAACCGGAGAACCCGGAGGAAACCCACGCGGACACGGGGAGAACATGGAAACTCCACCCAGATGGGGATTCGAACCGGGAATCCCTAGTGCTGAGAGGCGAACGTGCTAACCACTAAGCCACTGTGCAGCCCAAAACCAGAATAATCTACATAAATATAAATAAATATTTATAAATACAAAAAAATATATTTACATTATATTTATATTACACGAGGTCATTTAGCAGACGCTTAATTATCTGAAGCCACATACAAGTATCCCAAATTATTAGTAAGGATGAGACAATTAATCCCTCCATCCATCCATCATAATACACTTAATTCTATATTACAGTGGGGGGGGGTCCATATGTACATTCAGGGGAGAACATTTTAGGAGTTGGGCAGATACATCCAGGACAGGGTGACAAACTATTAATCACTCACACAGACACACACGTACATACTATATAGTGGCAATTTAGATAGGGGCAAGTAAGAGCAGCCAAATCACCTTTTAAATTCCTCTGTGTGTAAAACACAGTAGGCAAAAAAAAAAAAATAGATCACAGCACAAATGTATCTATATGGTAAATGGAGCTGATAAAATACACCTGATAAAGTGTGTGTGTGTGTGTGTGTGTGTGTGTGTGTGTGTGTGTGTGTAAAAGCCAAAAGCTTAAAACCCGTGACAGGTTTTCATGTTGCAGCTGATCCGTTAAAATCCTGCTAGAACTACTACAACAGTGCCCTTATCACCCAGCAGACGTTGGAAAGCCCGGGAGAGAGGACACATGTCCTTTAACATTAACACCACTTTAGCTATTAAAAGTTGATAATGACATCTCGAGCCATTTTGGCAGCAAGAAAGCAGACAATGTCAAACCATGGGATTAAAATGCAAATGAAGACAGTGGGGGGTGAAGGATAATTGTTGATGGGATGTGGTGGTATATGGCGAGTGTGCGATTTACAAATCAGGTCCTCTGCTGAAAGCCATGCGGAGAAAACGCCGAGCTTTGGTTGACAAAACCGCATCTAGTCTAATGACCATGAAAGCACTAAACTCCAGAGAGCTACAGAAAGAAAACCAAGGTCATCAGAGAGAATACACTGATTAAAGGTGTAGCTCAAAACCCAGAAAGGTTCTAAATCAGGCTCTGGAGGTTAATGTTTGCGACGCGATGGACTGTCTTTGGCACGACACCTTATGGGGTTTTAAAAATAAATGAATGACTAAGTTAATAACCCAAATAAACAGACTAAAGAACAGAGCACGTCTACATCCTAATGTCATTAGCACAGAGGTTCCTACGGTTCCACACTGATCTGTGTAGAACTAAACAATGTGTTGAATGGAAATGCACACAGTGTCTTATTATTATTATTATTATTATTATAAGCTGAATTTAATTATTAATTATAATAACTTTAAAGAAACCTTTTATTTCATGGTTATCTAGTTACTGGAGGCTCTATGGTGTTTTAGTAGTAAGCCCATTCACCTCTCAGTGCTGGGGATCCCGGTTCAAATCCCAATCTGGATGGAGATTCCACATTCTCCAGTTTCCTCCCACAGTCCAAAAACAACCTCAAGGTAAATTGGCTGCTCGAAATTGCCCCTATAAAGTGTGCCCGAAGATAATTTGCCATCCTGTCCTGGGTGTAGCTGTCTAGCACCTGAAACATTCTCTCCTGAATGGGCATGGGGAACCCCCACGTGACCCCCAAGCGTAAATAATGCATGGATGGATAGTTGCTTGGCCCGGATTTGTGACGATACTCCCTTCAAACGTTAATTTACGTATAATCGGTCGCATTGCGGGTGGCACGGTGGCTTAGTGGTTAGCACGTTCTCCTCTCAGCGCTAGGGATTCCTGGTTCGAATCCCCAATCTGGGTGGAGTTTCCATGTTCTCCCCATGGCCGTGTGGGTTTCCTCCGGGTTCTACGGTTTTCCCCCCACAGTCCAAAAACATGGATCAAGGTGAATTGAATTCACCAAATTGCCCCATATAGAGTCTGTGTGAGTGAGTGTGTGCCCAGCGATAGATTGGCACCCTGTCCTGGGAGTATCTGCCCAGCGCCCGAAACGTTCTCCCCTGGATGGGCATGGGGAACCCCCCCACGACCCAAATGTAGGATAAAACGGAAGATGATGAATGAATGAAAGGTCGCACTGCAGCCTTAAAAAAGCAATCCTCCAAAGTCAGACCACTCCAGGCTCTTGGCTGATTGGTTTATTGCACGTGAATTGCACGATAGTAAGGACACACTGACACACCTTTAATCAAGCGGCGGGGTGCTAAAGATCAATAAAGTAAAGCCCCTTGAGATGGTTCTTGATGGTTCTCCGCAGGGTCTTACAGATTACATACGTCACGGGGTAATCAAAGCAACAGTGTGGATTTCTAAAGAACACACACAGATTTTCAACTTATACATGTGTGTGTGTATATATATGGGTGGCACGGTGGCTTAGTGGTTAGCATGTTCTCCTCTCAGCACTAGGGATTCCCGGTTCAAATCCCCATCTGGGTGGAGTTTCCATGTTCTCCCCGTGTCTGCGTAGGTTTCCTCCGGGTTCTCCGGTTTCCTCCCACAGTCCAAAAACATGGATCAAGTCAATTGAATTCTCAAATTTGCCCCATATAGAGTGTGTCTGTGTGAGTGAGCGTGTGCCCAGCGATGGATTGGCACCCTGTCCTGGGTCTATCTGCCCAGCGCCCGAGAAGTTCTCCCCTGGATGGGCATGGGGAACCCCACCGCGACCCTAATGGAGGATAAAGCGGGAGATAATGAATGATTTAATGAATATTTATTACATACACACACACACACACATATATATATATATAAATATATATGGAGAAGGCAATATGAGGAAGCAACACAGACGTTTTCCTCCCTCACCCGCCCGCCTCATCATAAACGAACGCCCTTTAAGAGTGACCCGTTATAATGAGCACTGTTATCTCTAGATTATTCTATTATATCACTATTAAATAACTGTGTTTTAAATTAGGCACTTTAATGATAACATATCCAACTATCAGGTTTCTGACACCGTGCTTCGGGCCTGGTAGGCACATTTCCTGAGCCGACTACTCAAGCACATAATTAAACTAATTATACTCACGCAATCACTGTAATTACCAACCAAATTACACAAATTGCCGTCTTTGGTGGGAGAGGTTGACTTTAATCTGGCAACCCTTTATTAGAGCAAAACACTCGAGCATGTCCACAACATATCCGTCTGTTCTAGCTGGTAAAAGCTGAGGGATGACAGAGAGCTCACTGATGACCTGACTGGAAATGTCCAAGGCAAAAGGCTATTTATAATACAGTCTGCAGAACAGCACGCAATAAAATAATAATGACGAGAACCGATTTTATTAAAATATGTTCGTTTTTCGTTTCACTGTGTTATTTCTTAAAACCCCAAAATCCTTCTCACATCTCATCTCATTATCTTCCACTTAATTATCCGCTAGGCTAGTGTGTGTGTGTGTGTGTGTGTGTGTGGGGGGGGGTCCTAACCCATCCAGGGAAGAATGCCTTGGGGCACCAGTCGCCATCACTGAGCACACACACAGTCTATAGGGGCAATTTAGATGTGGGCGAGTTAGAGCATCCAATTAAAAGGCAACATAGATCACTATCAGCTTATCACCTTGAATCCATGTTTTTGGACTGTGGGAGGAAACCCGGAGAACCTGAAGGAAACCCACACAGACATGGGGAGAACAAAGAAACTTCACCCAGATTGGGATTCAAACCTGGATTTGCAGCACAGAGAGGCTGACGTGGTAACCACTATACCACTGCTTCACTCATCTGAAGAAGTTGTAAAAATCCATCTAATGTCTTCCGCTTTATCCTCTATTAGGGTTGTGGGGGGGGGGGGGGGGGAGGTTCCCCATGCCCATCCAGGGGAGAACGTCTCGGGCGCTGGGCAGATACACCCAGAACAGGACGCCAACTTATCGCTGGGCACACACTCACTCACACAACCACACTCTATATGGGGCAATTTGACTTGATCCATGTTTTTGGACTGTGGGAGGAAACCGGAGAACCCAGAGGAAACCCATGCGGACACGGGGAGAACATGGAAACTCCACCCAGATGGGGATTCGAACCGGGAATCCCTAGCGCTGAGAGGAGAACGTGCCAACCACTAAGCCACCGTGCCGCCTCTTTCGCTTTATCCTATATTAGGGTTGTGGGGGGGGGGGGTTCCCCATGCCCATCCAGGGGAGAACGTTTCGGGCGCTGGGCAGATAGACCCAGGACAGGGCGCCAATCCATCGCTGGGCACACACTCACTCACACAGACACACTCTATATGGGGCAATTTGGAGAACTCAATCGACATGATCCATGTTTTTGGACTGTGGGAGGAAACCGGAGAACCCAGAGGAAACCCATGCGGACACGGGGAGAACATGGAAACTCCACCCAGATGGGGATTCGAACCGGGAATCCCTAGTGCCAATAGGAGAACATGCCAACCACTAAGCCACCGTGCCACCTTAAACAGAAACAGTTTCAGTTTTCAAAACTCAATTTTAAAAGAAAAATGAAATCGCGTGGACTCGATTAAAGGAGAGAACTGGATGAAAAACAACTGACAGATGTTATTTTTTTTCCCCCATCCTTTTTTTCCTTTCTCTTATTACCCCCCGTCACCACAGAGGCTTTACCTAAATTGCACCCTTGTGAAGTTATTGATTTTAAATCAGCTGCTACGGAGCGAGAACATTTGTAAAATCATAACGCAGCTATAATGCAAGCTGTTATTTGTCTCTCGCTCTTGACAAGTTTCTGAAGTGCTTTCGTCCTCCTCGCAGCCGTCCGTACTCCTCATCCGCTCGCCTCTAATCCTCTTAATGTTAGTCAGGAAGCCACACGGTGACACAGTCGCACATTCCCTTTAAACATGTGGATTTAACCCGTTCACCTCGTACGTTTCCGTCCTCAGCTCCTGAGCTGTTGCTTCAGTCAGTCATGTGACTTTCTACTTTCCTGCCCTCGCTCACGTTCTCACCCCTTCATCCCTCCATCAGCCAGCGAGAGCTTAAGCAGAATTCTGAACCCTGCAGTGGTTTCAGTGAGTGTGGTGCAGAATCATAAAAGCTGATGAGCCATGAGTCACAGAAACTCGGAAGTAAGCATCTGCACTAATACTCGTCATTCCCTTTTAATGGAGTCTAATTCATGGGTGGCCAAAAACTTTCCGACTACACGATCCGTTAGCTTTTTATTAAAAACACAATGCTAAAGTATGTACGAGCACAAAAAAGCATCACCATGGTAATCACACGGTCCATTCATCCATTCCAACACATTCATTCGATCCGCGGTGGGGTTCCCCATGCTTTTTCGGGCGCTAATAACCCAGGACACGCCAATCCATCGCTGGGCTAACAGTATGTTTTTGGACTGTGGGAGGAAACCGAGAACCCGGAGGAAAACGCATCACGGGGAGAACATGGAAAACTGATCACGACCGGTCCCCTCATGAGAGGCGAACGTGCTAACCACTAAGCCACCGTGCCGCCCCTCATTCCAACATCATCCCCTTAATTCTAGGGTCTACTAGGGTCACAAGGTGTTCCACTTAACCATCCAGAGGAGAACATTTCAGGCACAGGATGGACACCCAGGACAGGATGCCAATCTATCATTGGGCACCGACACCATCATTGGATTCCCCATGCCCATCCAGGGGAGAACGTTTCGGGCACAGGGCAGATAGACCCAGGACAGGGCGCCAACCTATCGCTGGGCACACACTCACTCACACACAAACACACTCTACATAGGGCAATTTGGAGAACTCAATTGACTTGATCCTTTTTTTTGGACTGTGGGAGGAAACCAGAGAACCCGGAGGAAGCCCACGCGGACACGGGGAGAACATGGAAACTCCACCCAGATGGGGATTCGAACCGGGAATCCCTAGCGCTGAGAGAAGAACATGCTAACCACTAAGCCACCGTGCTGCCCCCATTCCAACATCATCCCCTTAATTCTAGGGTCTACTAGGGTCACGGGGTGTTCCACTTAACCATCCAGAGGAGAACATTTCAGGCACAGGATGGACACCCAGGACAGGATGCCAATCTATCATTGGGCACCGACTATATAGGGGCAATTTAAAGCAGCCAATTAATCCTAAATCCATGTTTCAGGGTTGTAGGAGGAAACCCACACAGGCACGGGGAGAACATGGGATTCAAACCTGGGTCCCAAATGCTGAAAGGCTGATATGCTAACCACTACACCACCATGACAGCAATACTCCAGAGATGTACCTGAACACACCTCATTTCGAGACGACCACGCCCATCAGGAGATATATATATATATTCATTCATTATCTTCTGCTTTATCCTATATTAGGGTCATGGGGGGGTTCCCCATGCCCATCCAGGGGAGAACGTTTTGGGCGCTGGGCAGATACACCCAGGACAGGGCGCCAAACAATCGCTGGGCACACATAGACACTCTACACTTGATTTGAAGGACATTAGACCTACTTATTTTAAAACGTTATAAAGAAGTGGTTCCAATAAACTGATTCGATCGATCCAGAAAAACATAATGTTTATGCCTTGAGCACATTTTGTGTTCTTGTCCGGGGATACATATATAAAGACCGAATGAAAGTGTGTGTGTGTGTGTATAATGTGAGTCTACTCTATCGTTTGTGTGAAATTATCCAGCAGTCCCTACTGGATATGACAAGAGTCTGGACAAGCAATGACCTTAATTAAGGGAAACGGGCGAGTCCTCCTGCTGCTGTAAATGAGGTACCTGCATGTTTTGGGTCACATTAGCGAAGTGAGCATTGAAATCTCATTTGCTGTCCTGTGATCTCGCTCTCGGGGCGATGTTAGTTTGATACCTGAGGCTTCTTAAAATAGACGTGACTCCTATTGGTTTGAAGCTCTGGGAAAATGGCTTCAACACGAGGGGTTGTTTATGGAAGAAGGGCAGAGGGTCATGGTCAATCTTCTCTAGATCAGAGACCGAATGGAGACAAGTTGTAGGGTTAGTGGACAGCAGGAGTATTAAATGTCATGTGTGAAAGAGGGGAACAGGTGAATAAGATGGAGGCTTTGTACCAGAAGAACAATAGATGCTGTATTTATCTACCTCAGTGTCATCCTGGGAGGCTTAGTGGTTGACATGTTCTCCTCTCAGCGCTAGGGATTCCCGGTTCGAATCCCAATCTGGGTGGAGTTTCCATGTTCTCCACATGTCTGCGTGAGTTTCCTCCGGGTTCTCGAGTTTCCTCCCACAGTCCAAAAACATGGAGTGAATTCTCCAAATTGCCCCATATAGAGTGTTTGTGTGAGTGTGTGCCAAACGATAGATTGGCGCCCTGTCCTGAGTGTATCTGCCCAGTGCCCGAAACGTTATCCCCTGGATGGGCATGGGGAACCCCATGATACACCCAAGACAGGATGCCAATCTATCACTGGGCTAACTCACTCACACAGACACACTCTATATGGGGCAATTTGGAGAATTCAATTGACTTGATCCATGTTTTTGGACTGTGGGAGGAAACCGGAGAACCCGGAGGAAACCGGTAGAGAACATGGAAACTCCACCCAGATGGGGAGCACTGAGAGGCGAACGTGCTAACCACTAAGCCACCCAATCCCAATCTCAAACAAGTTGGGATATTTGTAAGTAACTTTGGATAATATGGCGATTTGGGAGTGGTAGCTCAGTGGTTAGGGTGTTGGGCTATCAATCTGAAGGTTGTAGGTTCAAATCCTAGGTCCACTGAAGTTACCAATGTGGGTCCTTGAGCAAGACCCTTAACCCTCATTGCTCCAGAGATGTTGTGATGAACCCTGTGTTCACCTTGTAAGTCGCTTTGGATAAAAGCGTCCAATAAATGACCAAATGTAATGTAATGTAAATAATGGCGTGCTAAATAAGCAAACGTATTGTGAGATAATGCCCCAACATAGTAAGCGGTACTGACAGAATGTTGAACCAACGAGATGCTCGAATAAAGTGGCCGACCTGTTTGCTATTTTTGAACAGCGTGGTTCGTAGTTGAAATCTGGCAGCTGGTCACTGACACGCAGAACAGACCTCGGCGCTGTTGGCATCTCTCAATGCACCAGTGGAGTTGGTGTTTTGGAGAATGGCTGCAGCACAGGCGTGTGTGAAGCAATTACCTCAGAACCCCAACACACTGGACTCACGCTGTGTGTCAAAGTGGTTGCACTGTCAAACGTGCACTCTGTTCAGATTTCAGAGCTAAAGTGTCTGCGGTGTGAATTGTTGGAATTTATTGAACATAAAAGACATAAATTGCATTAAAGTATCCTAACTGTTTGAAAGTATGTAATCTATGTGTTTTAATGGTTCAACTCATTCATTATCTTCCACTTTATCCCCTAGTAGGGTCGCGGTGGGGTTCCCCATGCCCATCCAGGGGAGAACGTTTCGGGCGCTGGGCAGATAGCCCCAGGACAGGGCGCCAATCCATCGCTGGACACACACACTCTATATGGGGCAATTTTGAGAATTAATTTGATTTGATCCATGTTTTTGGACTGTGGGAGGAAACCGGAGAACCCGGAGGAAACCCACGCGGACACGGGGAGAACATGGAAACTCCACCCAGATGGGGATTTGAACTGGGAATCCCTAGTGCTGAGAGGAGAACGTGCTAACCACTAAGCCACCGTGCCGCTTAATGGTTCAACTGAACATGCAAAATAGGAACAATGGGACGGTCAACAGAAACAGGTCTTAAGTTCATGCCCTAGGAGGAGGCAGGAAGCAGGACCAGATGGTGGAGATGTTTGAGATGTTTAAGAGGATGTTCTCACCAAGACAAAAGACTGCTTATGCACATACATAGGAAAAGGACAACCCTCCTAGGTTTATAAACCTTTTTGGACCTTTGAGAAGTCATAGCTCCGCCATTGATGATTTTTCTGTACACTTGGTTGTCTATTCAGTAACTTGCATTGAAATCTGTTTGGAACAACCTGCATCTCTGAGGCTGTTTACTGAACATCTAACAGAATGCATTTCCTGCAGTATGGTCTCACAGTAGACCCGGTGGTGTGTGTGTGTGTGTGTGTGTGTGGATCTGTCCTGTCCTTGACTGTAACCCTTTAATCAGATAACCACCATAACCCTTCAATCATGGCACAGGGCATAAAACTCTTCATCACCCCCTATATTTTACGTCCCTCATTGATTTCCACTCTGTGGAGGGAGATGAAGATAAATAAATCCGCTCACGTCTCATTCGCCAGTCCGTCCTCTCTGCATCTTCACATAAGAAAATGGCTTCGCCAACTACCTCGCCTTTACAAATAAGGGCTCCCTCCGCACACCCATGTCTACGTTGTCGCCGCGTGGGCTTTATGTCGGCACTGTGTGGGGCTTTATGGGAGGAAGATATCTTTTTAGGTGTCAGGAAATGGCAGCATGCCCGTCATCGCGTCTGCCAGCTGGCACTGTGGCGATCTGGTGCCAGGCTTCTCATTAGTGTCTCTGGCAAGTGGATTGTTGAGAGAAAGAGACAGAGAAAGGGAAAATATTTTTCCAATAGACGGGCCAGCCCGGTCCACCAGCTGTGCGATAGATTTACTGTACTCTGATGCCGTCTGTCAGATCACACACAGACGAGCCTCAGAACCAACACGCTCTCGCTTGCTCTTCACTTAAAGCCCATTTAGAATTCCTTTTCGCCAAAGTCCTTGAATAATCAAAGGGAATTTTTAAAAAATGTATTCTCAATTAAATTTGTGTCCTTAATGTGGAGTTCACATAGTTTAATTCATTCATTATCTCCCGCTTTATCCTCTATTAGGGTCACGTTGGGGTTCCCCATGCCCATCCAGAGGAGAACGTCTCGGGCGCTGGGCAGATAGACCCAGGACAGGGAGTCAATCCATCGGTGGGCACACACTCACACAAAAACACTCTATAGGAGGCAATTTGGAGAACTCAACTGACTTGATCCATGTTTTTGGACTGTGGGAGGAAACCGGAGAACCCGGAGGAAACCCATGCAGACACGGGGAGAACATGGAAACTCCACCCAGATGGGGATTCGAACCGGGAATCCCTAGCGCTGAGAGGCGGACGTGCTAACCACTAAGCCACCGTGCCGCCCTGAGGTCATATAGTAATGCTTAATATTATTACCTGGTATCTTTTTCAGGACATTATATTTGGCTGAATCCAATGCCTATCCACTAGAGAATGTTTCAGGCACTAGCCAAGACAGGGCACCAATCTATTGCTTGGCACACACTCTATGTAGGGGCAATTAAGAGCAGCCAATTGACCTTAGGCATACGTTTTTGGTTAAGGAACCAGCCTTGCAAACTGAAGGTCCCACCAATTACCATAGCTGAAGGGCTCGAGGGAAAGGCACCTAACCCCAATGGCTCCCAGAGATTTTAGATTTTATGAGC
This sequence comes from Corydoras sp. C115, assembly GCA_019802505.1. NCBI lineage: Eukaryota > Metazoa > Chordata > Actinopteri > Siluriformes > Callichthyidae > Corydoras > Corydoras sp. C115. The sequence goes on along the minus strand of JAFMOC010000033.1, from coordinate 2,686,275 downwards.
ATATCACCTTGAATCCATGTTTTTGGACTGTGGGAGGAAACCAAAGAAATCCCACGTGGACATTGGGAGAACATGGAAACTCCACCCAGCTAGGGGTTCAAACCTGGATGCCTGGCACCAAGAGGACGTGCTGAGTACTACATCACCATGCTGCCCTCCTCACTGTAACTGATCTCATCCAGCTGACTCGTGAGTCAGTATCAAAATCATCTGCCAAATGACCTCATGTTATGAACCTCATGTTAAGATTCATTGCGATTGAAACAATTTATTTTTATGTTAATTAAAAGAAGAGAATAATTTTGCATCTCTAACGAGGCGTCCTGTGTGTAAACAAATCAATCAGATCTGCGCCGCTCGTGTTTATTCTCCGTCATGTGCTCAGTTCGGTTCGGTTTCCTGTGGAAACGTCATCTCTTGACAGACAACCGTTTCTTTTTCGTTCTGTTACGATGAAAATAGAACTCGCTATATTTAGCCGTCGTTTCATCTGAAGTCATTCAAAAATGTGCATAAAAACAACGGCGGTAAATCCCTTTGCCATGTCTGTGGATTTAAAAAAAAAAAAAAAAAAAAAAAAAAAAAAAAAAAAAAAAAAGACAACGATGGTGTTATGATGACAAACTGTGTGAAGACATTCAGCAGATGTCCTGCGTCCAGAGGAGACGAGAATCAGTGGTCTATCTCGAACACAGTGATAGGAATGTAATGTCATGCATCGCACCAATACTTTCTGTCTCAACCTTGTTGTGTCAGAAGAGTGCTGTGATGGTATGTGTTTGTGTGTGTGTGTGTGTGTGTGTGTGTGTGTGTGTGTGTGTGTGTGCGTGCCTCCAGCACGCTGACCTGGTTCAGTCACTCACGTCTTAACACAGACAGACTCCTTCTTTAACACAGAGACATGCTAAGCTTGAGGAACCACAAGCTCTTCAGTGAGACTTTATCCCCAGAAAGAGTCTCTTTAAGTCACTGGTCTATGATGGAGGTGGCGGCGGCTGGGCAAAGACAGGACCATGTGGTGGACACACTGCCAGCTCAGATCGCATTCCAACTTCTGCCTCGCCTAATCCCAGGGCAATGCTAAAAGATTTTAAAATATACAGTACCAATTTGGACACACCCTTATTGTTCCACTTATTGTCAATGTTCTCAGTTCCACCTCCTGTAAAGATGGACTTTGTAGTTCTACAGTTCCAGACTGTAGTCCATCTGTTTGTGTTCTACAGTACATACTGTGTACGTCCCCTTTACTCTGTTCTAATGATCAGAACCCCAATAGTAGCACCACAGAGCAGGGGTTATTTGGTTGGTGCATTAAGTCCTATCCCAGCAGTGTCATTGAGGTGGAGAAATGAAACTACACTAAAACCCCCTCACCACATCAGTGTCACTGCAGAACTGATAATAAACAATCCACCACCCAAATGATACCTGTTCTGTGATGCTCCTGACCAACAGAGACCAGAGAACCAACAGAGGACTAACAACAACAAAGAACACAGATGGACTACAGTCTGTAATTGTAGAACTACAAAGTCCATCTATATGGTATGAAGAGGACACAGATAAAGCATCAAAAAGGGGGCGTGTCCAAACATTTGACTGGAACTAAATATTAATAGTTTGGGGAAAAAAAAACATCAAATAAATGATTCATTCATTATCTTCCACTTTATCCTCTATTAGGGTTGCGGTGGGGTTCCCCATGCCCATCCAGGGGAGAATATCTCGGGCCCAGGACAGGGCACCAATCTATCGCTGGGCACACACTCACACACACACACTCTATATGGGGCAATTTGGAGAACTCAATTGACTTGATCCATGTTTTTGGACTGTGGGAGGAAACCCGGAGGAAACCCATACGGACACGGGGAGAACATGGAAACTCCACCCAGATGGGGATTCGAACCGGGGATTCGAACCTCATTAAATAAACCAGAATGACATAATTCAAAGGGTTTTATATTAATTTTAGTCGCGACAAACGAACAGCATCAAGGCTCAGTACAGATAAAGAATCCCATCGTGATGGAAAAGCTAAACGAATCACATGAGTTTTCATGCAGGTCTCCATCATTCACTGGATTTAAGTGACACTAAACCGAACTGATTCGATTCGCTCAGGTTCGGTGATGAATGGTTCAGTCTGAAGGTATCTGCATTACGGGTTTGGAGCACTCTGATCTCGTTTAACCCTTTAACGTCCTGCTCAACTGTTTGGTAGAGGTGTGTTTTTTGAAAACATTTAAAAAAAAATAATAATAATTGTTTTTATTAATGCCCCAAACACATAAAAAATTTTTTTTTTTCCTTTGCTTGGTGAGGACATTAAAGGGTTAAGCAAAAACAATCGGAATTTAACATATGCCTCAGACACACACTATGCAGTGATAATTTAGAGCCGCCAATTCACCTTGAATCCACGTTTTCAGACTGTGAAACCCGGATAAAACTCACGCTGACACGTGAAGAACATGGAACCTTCATCCTGATCGGGATTCAAACCTGGATTCCCTGCGCTGAGATGGACGGACTAACCACTGCACCACCATGATGCCCATAATAAAAATTTTAATACTTAACACATTAATGAGGATAGAAGGAAAATACTAACAGGTGGCCCATTCGTCTCTCCAGTCCCAGGTTCGAATCCCAATCTGGGTGGAGTTTCCATGTTCTCCCCGTGTCCGTGTGGGTTTCCTCCGGGTTCTCCAATTTCCTCCCACAGTCTCAAAACATGGATTAAGATCAAGTGAATGCTCCAAATTGCCCCATATACAGTGTGTTTGTGTGAGTGAGTGTGTGCCCTGCAATAGATTGGCGTCCTGTCCTGGGTGTATCTGCCCAGCACCCGAAACGTTCTCCCCTGGATGGGCATGGGGAACCCCACCGCGACCCTAATATAGGACAAAGCGGAAGATAATGAATGAAAAAAGGTCAATTGAACACTCCAAATTGCCCCATATAGAGTGTGTATGTGTGTGTCCGTGTGAGTGAGTGTGTGCCCTGCAATAGATTGGCGTCCTGTCCTGGGTGTATCTGCCCAGCACCCGAAACGTTCTCCCCTGGATGGGCATGGGGAAACCCCCCGCGACCCTAATATAGGACAAAGCGGAAGATAATGAATGAAAAAAGCTAAATTGAACGCTCCAAATTGCCCCATATAGAGTGTGTATGTGAGTGTCTGTGTGAGTGAGTGTGTGCGCTGCAATAGATTGGCGTCCTGTCCTGGGTGTCGAACGTCCCCCCCCCCCCCCCCGCGACTGCACACATGCCCTGCTGCTCAAGGAGAATCAGTCCCCCACTGAGTCTCAGTTCTCCCAAGTTTTCTTTCTTACGATAACATAACAGAGTTTTTTCTTCTTGCCACTGTCGCTTCGGCTTGCTCTTTGGGGATTCAAAGACTTACAAGACTGTAAAGCTGCTTTGACTAGGGGTGTCTTCAACTAAGGATTTTCATAGTCGAATCTGATTCCTCAGATTTTCCCTATAGTCGACTGATCGTCGAATCAGTTAAAATTTCACCACAAGATGGCGCTATAAGCGTGTTTTTTAAAAAATATATATTTTTTATATTTTACTTGTTTTTCTAGAGCACCGGAAATGGGTTAAAGCGCACACATCATTCAAAAAATATATATTAACAGAAATTGGGATGATTTTATTTGACAAAAGGCTATATATATATATAACGAAAACAAAGACATTTCATGTAAAAACTAATGCTTAGCAGCGGCCATGGGCGCCCCCATGTGGTCAAAATGGTACATTCGACTATGAGGTTCATAGTCGACTACGGTTCTCCGAATCGAATCGTCGAATATTGCAGCTCACCCCTAGCTTTGACTCAATGTATTATTGTAAAAAGTGATCTATAAGTAAATGACTTTCAGTGAATCATTAGCACGAACACACCGACACGAGTGGAAACATCCGCATGTGCCGCCTCCCTCTAACGAATCGCATCCCGTTGTGCGAGTGATGAGTGGCTCTCCCTGCCAGTTTAAGCACCATCTCCGGCTACAGGTGGCTTCACCTGACTGAGTGACATCATTAGCCTGTCACCAAAGTGCCAGCGTGATGGATCGCGCCGTCCACACGGGAGGAAACGCACACCCACACCAAAAGAGACAGCAGCTGTCTGGAGCCGCGCCGTGTCAAATGCAAACATGTTCATTCCTCATTTAGTGCAAGCTCCCTGCACGGAGATTAAGCAGCCGAGTCGAAGTCTGTCCCTCACGCGTCCTGGCGCCGCCCCGATTCCTTCCACTCTGTGCGTGGCTCGGAGGCGCCGTCACTAAATCAATCGCAAGAAAGAGGAAGGATGGCTGGCACTTAACGCCGGGATAAGAGGAAGCCTTTATCTATATGGCGTCTCTGCGTATCGCATCTGCATGACAATGCGACTGAGGTTCTTCACCGCCTGCGTATTCATCACGCATCTGACTCCCATTTTCGGTTCCGCGTCCCCAAACCCTCGCCTCCTGGTGGGCAAACTACCACGGGGTGTCATTCTGGAAGCCATTCGGAATAAAAATGGCCCGCTTATGACACACCGCTGCATGCAGACTCTCATAAAGCTGCGGCTTCTGACTCTAGACACCATTTGTTTTTTAGAGCCACGCAGACACCATGGCGTGTTCTCCTCCTCCGAGGGTTCTGGATGAACCGCATCGTACAACTGTACCTTTTCCGTGTTTTGTCTCCTGCTGGATCTTCTTCACTGCAGCGAGGCCCTCCACCTCATTATTTCCAGCTAGAGGAACACAATGAATCAGGTTAGAACCATCGACTCTGCTGCCTGGATCCATCCCATTGTTTTTAATTATTAGCTTTAAAAAAAAAAGGATTTCTTCCTTTAATGAGTTTAGGTCCAGACCTGCAGTTCATTGCTCGAGATTTGGCTCCATTGTTTCACTCTCACTGCAGTTTATCAAATCCAACACACTTCTTGTTAATCAATCTCGACAGTACCAGCGGGCCTCCTCTCAGCGCTAGGGATTCCCGGTTCGAATCCCCATCTGGGTGGAGTTTCCATGTTCTGCCCGTGTCCGCGTGGGTTTCCGCCGGGTTCTCCGGTTTCCTCCCACAGTCCAAAAACATGGATCAGGTCGATTGAGTTCTCCAAATTGCCCCATATAGTGTGTGTCTGTGTGAGTGAGTGTGTGCCCAGCGATAGATTGGCGCCCTGTCCTGGGTGTATCTGCCCAGCGCCCAAGACGTTCTCCCCTGGATGGGCATGGGGAACCCCACCGCGACCCTAATAGAGGATAAAGCGGAAGATAATGAATGAATGAAATTTAAAACTAGAATCACAATAAGACTTAAAGGAAAGTAAAAACAAGGACTAATTAGTATAATTAGTATAAAACTGATGAGCTGAGTGAGGGAACCCAACTCAGGACTAAACTCGTATCACGCATTCGGAGGATGAACGTTTAAAGTCGAAGTTCGACGCATCAATCTGCACAAAGCGTTTTTTTTAGATTTAATGAGCAAACCCAAGGGCGTCAGACTAAAGACATCCGAGTGCTTTATTCCCCGTTGTTAGGAATATGACTCGAGCACGTACGCGGGTTTTATCCTCCCTCGCTCTGGCTCTTCTTCTGACTTGACTTTCTTCTGCATCTTCCTTCTCGTCCTCTCTGCATTTAAATGAACGGGTGAGGTGAGGATCTGAGGAGGTAGAGCTCATTGACTTTCTGTAGTCACTCCTCCAGACTGGAAGCCTGGCTTTAACTGGCTCTCGCTGGCTGGAAATGACTGAACTCTCAGGACTCCAGCTTCTGAGCGGTGAGCGTCGGTGTGGGGCTGGAGCTTTCCGCCGATGTTAACGGTTCTTATTTATTAAGTTGTTTATTCTGACACTTGCAAAGCAGAGTGCAGGAAAAACAGCACATTATGCAGCACTGAGGCTGCACACTCTTGACCTAGGGCAGGAATTATACAGATCCACATTTGTCTCCTCGTACACCAAAACCTCGACGTGACTAAAGAGTGAGCACTAATTTGAGGTCAAGGTAATCACAGCGCAGACGCCCAAACCCATGCACACACATCCAGGGTAATGAAGTGTATTTAATAAACCTGGACACACCCCCTTCTTCCTCCATTCTCCATTTCCTCCACTTATCATATAGAGTAGATGGACTTTGTAGTTTTACAATTCCAGACTGTAGTCCATCTGTGTTGTTGTTAGTCCCCTGTTGGTTCTCTGTTGGTCAGGAGCATCACAGAACAGGTATGATTTGGGTGGTGGATTGTTTATTGTCAGTTTTGCAGTGACACTGATGAGGTGAGGGGGTTTTAGTGTAGTTTCAGTTCTCCACCTCAGTGACACTGCTGGGATAGGAATAATGCACCAACCAAATAACCCCTGCTCTGTGGTGGTACTTGGGGTTCTGATCATTAGAGAGCAGAGTACACAGTATGTACTGTAGAAAAACAGATGAACTACAGTCTGGAATTATAGAACTACGAAGTCCATATTTACAGAAAGTGGAACTGAGAACATGGACGATAAGTGGAGCAAAAAGGGGGTGTGTCCAAACTTTGGGCTTGCAGGAGAGAGAACCTACAAATTTCATATATCTACTTGCAGTAGAGGGACAATGTTCCACACGTTAAATTGTACTATTTATTTTTTTAATTCATTAAAGTCAAAGGAATATATTTTATGAATGTTGTTTCTTCCACTATAATATTTATTTTTCCTAGAATTTCGTTTTAATAATACAAAAATAAAAAACTAAAATAAATAACTCAAAAAGGGCCACGCAGCCAATCCGGGTAAAATAATCAGAAAGTGAGATACGTTACCGATGACCACATGCGTGCCCAGGCTCACTAGATGACGAGAAGTTTCATAGCCCAGTCCTCTGGCTCCTCCCGTCACTATGGCAACCCTCCCATTCTGTCTGGGCAAAACTGATCAGAGAGAGAAAGAAGGAAGAGAACAAGACAAAAGAAGCATTAAAGAAAATCAAGACGCTTCTCTAGGGGTTAACAAGTTGTGGAGGATCTTGTTAGATGATGCTTCTAACATTAGATCTATTTTATTAGATTTATCTAATAAATATCTTTTACGTTCGCCTCTCAGCGCTAGGGATTCCCGGTTCGAATCCCCATCTGGGTGGAGTTTCCATGTTCCCCCCCGTGTCCGTGTGGGTTTCCTCCGGGTTCCTCCCACAGTCCAAAAACATGGATCAAGTCAATTGAATTCTCCAAATTGCCCCATATAATGTGTCTTTGTGTGCGAGTGTGTGCCCAGCGATAGATTGGCGCCCTGTCCTGGGTCTATCTGCCCAGCGCCCGAGATGTTCTTCCCAGGATGGGCATGGGGAACCCCACCGCGACCCTAATAGAGGATAAAGTGGGAGATAATGAATGAATGAATGAATGTCTAATAAATATCTATTACCTTCGCCTCTCAGCGCTAGGGATTCCCGGTTCGAATCCCCATCTGGGTGGAGTTTCCATGTTCTTCCCGTGTCCGCGTGGGTTTCCTCCGGGTTCCTCCCACAGTCCAAAAACATGGATCAATTCAATTGAATTCTCAAAATTGCCCCATATAGAGTGTGTATGTGTGAGTGAGTGTGTGCCCAGCGATGGATTGGCATCCTGTCCTGGGTGTATCTGCCCAGCGCCCGAAGTGTTTTCCCCTGGATGGGCATGGAGAACCCCACCACGACCCTAATAGAGGATAAAGCGGGAGATAATGAATGAATGAATATCTATTATACAATATCTATTATTAGATGTTATAACATGATGCTTCTTACCCAGCAGTGGTGTATCTCAGCACAGACATTCAGTATTTATAATAGAGTTTTAATTTTGCATTATTGCAGCAAGTAATAAAATAAAATTTTGATTTGTGATTTATTTTCTTACTGATTTTGTGAACGTGTGTAAATTGTGGGAAACAGAGCAGTCCCTTCGGTGTGTTTTATTCTTAATTCACTACTTGGTGGTACTTGATTAAACGGGCTGCAGGGTGGCTTAGAGGTTAGCACGCCTCTCAGCGCTGGGGATCGTGGTTCGAGTCCCGATCGGTTCTTAGGCTTAATACTCCATAGATGAAGTGCTACGTTATTACAGAACGTACTGCTTATAACCATCGAGTGGACTTCGAAAGCGGCATAATCAGAGCAGCATCACAATCAAAGTAAATGAGGAAAATGATGCATCACGTCTCATTATCTTCCGTCTGCACCTCCCCATACAAGGGACTCGGAAAAGTGGAAACTGTTATAGTTACTAAGAAGTAGCAAGTTAGTCCTAAAGTCTCCTGTAGGTATAATGTGTACATCTCTCAGTGCATTCATCTTTATTATTATAAATACATCCCATACAGCTCGTTTTTATGTTTATCTTTTCATCCATCCATTATCTTCCGCTTTGTCCTATATTAGGTTCGCGGGGGGGGGGGGGGGGCATCCAGGGGAGAACGTTTCGGGCGCTGGGCAGATAGACCCAGGACAGGGCGCCAATCGATCGCTGGGGACACACTCACTCACACAGACACACTCTATATGGGGCAATTTTGAGAATTCAATTGACTTGATCCATGTTTTTGGACTGTGGGAGGAAACCGGAGAAACCCACGCGGACACGGGGAGAACATGGAAACTCCACCCAGATGGGGATCCCAACCTGAAAAACCCTGAAAAAACATATTTGATATAATTTCCAATTATTGGTGGAGGTGGTATGAGCTGCATAAAACTAATTTAGTGCTTGTAGAAATAAATCTTAAACCACAAGTCAGTTCTTATGTTAAGTTTCCTCGTGCTTTAAATACACACAGTACTCAGGACTCTGGGGGCTCTGTCCCTGTTGGCAGTTTGATGTATGGCTGCAGTCCAGATATCATTGTTCCTCTTCAAATTCTAATCTAACGTATTTTTTTTAAAAGCATTGCATGTTTTATTAAGTGTCCATCTTTTATCTTCCACTCAATCCAATACTATATTATGTAGGGGCAATTTAGAGCAGTCAGTTCACCTTGAATCCATGATTTTGGACTGTGGGAGAAAACCGGACAACCCAGAGGAACCCCACTCGGACATGGGGAGTACACGGATCGCCGGCGCTGAGAGACAAACTTGGTATCCACTATGCCACCCATTTTATCAAGCGTCTCGACTTGGCACTATGTGAACGCTAAAACGACACGTTTCAGGTGGTTGCTAAGCAAATTGCACCATCCGAACTCCATTCTCTGTACTCACTCACTCATAGCTGTGATTGCACGAACCACCTCTGACCTACATGCTGAGGAAATATCCAGTTTATCCATCAGCTCTACAGGATTAAATGGCTTTTGGGTTCTACACTGGAGACCACTGTGAAAGTCCTCATGACCGATGACGGAGAGCTTTACCACTGGGTTAAGACTGGGGATAGAAAAACTAATCTTGGCTCAGAATTGGGAAATTTGGGGGGGGGATTATGGATGCCAAACAATAGACTCCTGTTCACAGTTATGAGCGTGAGAACCAACCGAAACGTCTGAGACCGCCACAGAGAAATCGTACCGCACGCCATTAGAATATTCCTTCATTATCTTCCACTTTATCCTATATATATATTAGGGTCGCGGGGGGGGGGGGGTTCCCCATGCTCATCCAAGGGAAAACGTTTCGGGCGCTGGGCAGATACACCCAGGACAGGGCGCCAATCTATCGCTGGGCACACATACATGGGGAACCCCACCGTGACCCTAATAGAGGATAATTCATTCATTCATTCATTCATTATCTCCCGCTTTATCCTCTATTAGGGTCGCGGTGGGGTTCCCCATGCCCATCCAGGGGAGAACATCCCGGGCACTGGGCAGATACACCCAGGACAGGGCGCCAATCCATCGCTGGGCACACACTCACTCACACAGACACTTAAAGCTGTTTTAGTGAAGTTAGGATCAGTCATGCTGTGTCCAAACAAACCGTGAGAACACAGAACCAGTCAAAAGTATGAACATGTCCTCCACTTACCATATAGATGGTTATACAATTACAGACCGTAGTCCATCTGTTGGTTCTCTGTTGGTCAGCAGCATCACAGAACAGGTATCATTTGGGTGGTGGATTGTTTATTGTCAGTTCAGCAGTGACACTGATGTGCTGAGGGGGTTTTAGTGTAGTTTCAGTTCTCCACCTCAGTGACACTGCTGGGATAGGACTTAATGCACCAACCAAATAATCCCTGCTCTGTGGTGGTACTATTGGGGTTCTGATCATTAGAACAGAGTAAAGGGGATGTACACAGTATGTACTGTAGAACAAACAGATGGAGTACAGAATGGAACTGTAGAACTACAAAGTCTATCATTACAGAAAGTGGAACTTAGAACATGGAGAACAAGTGAAGCAGAAAGGGGGCGTGGCCAAACAGCCAAAACCATTACAACTTAGACATTTTAAATGAAAAACACAATAAATTGCCTTTAAACTAAAAAGAATTAATACAGAGCAACAGAACAGACCAGGAAACGTCATTTTTCGATGATTTAATTATTAATAAAGACAATAAAAAGCCCTAAACGCTGAACTTTGGAACAACAAGGAAACCAACAGCACCGTTTCGCTCTTAAACACTCGGGTTATAAAGACTATTAAACTTCCTGACCTGGTAACGTGAAGGATCTGTGAAGCAGCTGGTCGATCAGGACTTTAACTCCGACCAAATAAAGTCTGATGACGGGCAGGATGAAGGCGAGCAGCCGCATCGTTCCTGCGTTCGGACGGCAGCCTGCTTCACATGTGCCGCGCTATTTACAGTCCGGCCTGAAGAGACCGCGCCCAAACGCCTCGCTGCGGACTCGTCGGTGCACTGCGTAGGGCGCATAACAAGTCTGTACGCACCCTACGCGGTGCACTCCAATAAGAATGATGCTGCCATTTGAGATACGGCTCAGTAGGCGGCGCTTCCTGCACACCGCTGGCTGTGTAGTTTAAAGGGACGCGAACCGAAGAGTCTAAAATAAAAACAAGCGAAATTTAAAAACTATATTATATTATATTTTTTTAAAAACCACCCCGATATCGTGTTAAATGACTTTATGCTAAATTAATTCCGCTTGTGAAGTATAAGATTTAGTAGAAATGTTCAATTTAGAGAAAACGAAATTAATGAATTACCACTAATTAGTAAATTAATTTTAATTGATTCATGTGTGCGGCACGGTGGCTTAGTGGTTAGCATGTTCTCCTCTCAGCTCTAGGGATTCCCGGTTCGAATCCCCATCTGGGTGGAGTTTCCATGTTCTCCCCGTGTCCGCGTGGGTTTCCTCCGGGTTCTCCGGTTTCCTCCCACAGTCCAAAAACATGGATCAAGTCAATTGAATTCTCAAAAATTGCCCCATATAGAGTGTGTTTGTGTGAGTGAGTGTGTGCCCAGCGATGGATTGGTGTCCTGTCCTGGGTGTATCTGCCCAGTGCCCGAGACGTTCTCCCCTGGATGGGCATGGGGAACCCCCCCGCCGCGACCCTTATAGAGGATAAAGCGGGAGATAATGAATGAATGAATGAATGATACCTCTGTTGTCATCGACGATGAACAATTGTGAAAAGTTTTAACTTAACGGAAAGTGGGTGAAATTGCATTTGCAAACTTTTTACCAGATACACAGATAGATGAAGCTAATATAAGAGTGATAATCATAATAATAATAATAATAATAATAATAATAATAACACGGTGGCTTAGTGGTTTGCATGTTCTCCTCTCAGCACTAGGGATTCCCGGTTCGAATCCCCATCTGGGTGGAGTTTCCATGTTCTCCTCGTGTCTGTGTGGGTGTCCTCCGGGTTCTCCGGTTTTCTCCCACAGTCCAAAAACATGGATCAAGTCAATTGAGTTCTCCAAATTACCCCATATAGAGTGTGTCTGTGTGTGTGTGAGTGTGTGCCCAGTGATAGATTGGCGCCCTGTCCTGGGTGTATCTGCCCAGCGCCCGAAACGTTCTCCCCGGATGGGCATGGTGAACCCCCCCCCCCCCCGACCCTAATAGAGCATAAAGTGGTAGATAATGGATGGATAATAATAATAATGGAAGGCGGCATGGTGGTTTAGTGGTTAGCATGTTCTCCTCTCAGCACTAGGGATTCCTGGTTCAAATCCCCATCTGGGTGGAGTTTCCATGTTCTCCCCGTGTCCGAGTGGGTTTCCTCCGGGTTCTCCGGTTTCCTCCCACAGTCTAAAAACATGGATCAAGTCAACTGAGTTCTCCAAATTGCCCCATATAGAGTGTGTTTGTGTGAGTGAGTGTGTCCAGCGATGGATTGGCGCCCTGTCCTGGATCTATCTGCCCAGCACCCGAAACGCTCTCCCATGGAGGGCATGGGGAACCCCACTGCGACCCTAATATAGGATAAAGCGGAAGATAATGAATGAATGAATAATAATGGACTACAGTCTGGAATTGTGGAACTACAAAGTCCATCTTTACAGTAAGTGGAACTGAGAACATGGAGAATAATTGGAGCAATAAGGAGGCGTGTCCAAACTTTTGACTGATCCTGTAAACAATCAATCACCTATCAATGTAGCAAAAGTAAAAGTTTCTCTTTTTTCTTTACAGTCACTTGAGTAAACATGGTCCACACTCAGGTTTATGTTTCTAAAGACCATTCCCGAGTTTTTACACAGATTACGCAACGGGCCGTAATTATAGGAAAATAAAATGTTTTTTTTTTGTTTAATGCATCAAACAAATTGTATTCTACACCACAAAGCAAAACTTGTGTGATTTTGTTAATGCTACGGTATTGTACTGTTTAGAGGAAACATGTTTCCATTTCTTTTTGCATAGCCTGAGGTTCTGTGGGCTCTGTGTGAGCTCAAACTTGCTTCATTAGGTTGACAACTTCTTTTCCTTTGTAAATGTATTTTTATCTCTAAAAGAATAACTTACACAGATTTAGAACTTAATTTCCATAATGCACGAACCAGTACAGTAAACAGTAATCAACCAAAATACTTTTTTGTATTGAATGACAAATAAATCAAGTGCAGGTTGACTGAACTGGTTGTGTGTTAACTTTGAGGTTTTATGTTAAAATGTAGTAAGTCAGTCATTTTTGTTTCTGTCCAGGGTGTAAGTCCTAGAATTGGCTGCCCTAAATTGCCCCTATAATGTGTGTGTGTGTGTGTGTGTGTGTGTGTGTGTGTGTGTGTGTGTGTGTGTGTGTGTGTGTGTGTGTGTGAGAAAGAGAGAAAGTGAGTGTGTGCCTAACAATCTTCCCAGTGCTAAAACGTTCTCCCTTGGATAGGGATGGGGAACCCCCTCCATAACCCCCCATCTGTCCCATCAAGTACTCTGGCTGAAGTGCCCTTGGGTAAGGCACCAAAACCAAATTGCTTCCCAAGCACTGTATACAAGGCTGTCCATTGCTCTGGGCAGGTGTATTTACTTCACTTTGTGTGTGTGTGTGTGTGTGTGTGTGTGTGTGTGTGTGTGTGTGTGTGTGTGTGTGTGTGTCACTGCATGGATGGGTTAAATGTTGACGACAAATTCCTCTGTGTGCAAGAACAGAAGGCAAAATCGATCACTTTATCACTTACTTTATAGCAAAAAAGGATTAAGCAGAAGATAATGAGATGAGACTAAAAAACCCAAGAAACAATTACCTAAATAATAACATAGTGACGAACTGTATATCAAATCCAATAAAATTAATATGACATCAGAATGATGCCACATACAGTAACTTCTGAGTGTTAAATTTAAATGAACTGTAATAAAAATAGAAATGTGTATCTGTGAGAGAGACAGTGAGAGAGACAGTGAGAGAGACAGAGAGAAAGACAGAGAGAGAGACAGTGAGGGAGACAGAGAGAGAGAGACAGTGAGGGAGGTGAATTTGGTTGTTAACAGCGTGAGTTATGAAGAAATTGTGCTGTTGCGACGCAGCAGGATGTTCAGCTGAATAAAATAGTGTTTTATTGATAGTGTGTTATTGCTGATTATACTTTTAAAACAGATAATATAGAATCCAGTGGAAGCTGTCACAACACATTTCATTTAATCAGATTTACTCTCAATAGAAACAGCAGAAAACAAGGGTTCTGCTCAAAATATATTCTCATAAAAATATATTTAGAATAACAGTTTCATACACTGGACGGTGGTTAGCATGTCTGTCTCTTAGTGCTTAGGGATTCAGGTTCCCGATCCCAATCTGGGTGGTGTTTCCAGGTTCTCCCCATGACCATGTGGGTTTTCTCTGGGTTCTCCTGTTTCCCTTTTATTTTTATTTCCATTTAGTAATTTAGCAGACACTTTTATCCAAGGTGATCACAGGGTTAATCACAACATCGATTAATCACAACAATGGATCAAGGACCCACATTGGTAACTTCAGTGGCCTGGGATTTGAACCTCCAACCTTCAGATTGATAGCCCAATGCCCTAACCACTGAGCTACCGCGCCTTTCACAGTACAAAGACATGGATTCAAGGTTAATTAGCTGCTCTAAATTGCCCCTATCTAAATGCCTAATCTAAATCTAATATGGCCCTATATTGTGTGTGTGTCTGTGTGATTAAGTGTGGGTCCCGTGATAGATTGGTGCCCAGGAAGCAATTGGGGTTGGGTGCTTTGTTCAAGGGCACTTCAGCAATAGTACATGGAGGGACTGGGAATCAAAGCAGTGGACCTTCGGATCCCAAAGCTGGTTCATTAACCACAAGCCCATGACTGCCCCAATAATAAAGGTGTGTCCCAAAAATGTAGATTTAGAAAACTGAATCTATACAACCAAAGCTTTAATTGCTTATAGATTTAACAACAGAATTGTTAACTGAACCACAAAGGAAGCTATTCTTTTTTCCCCCCAACCTTCTGGTCCTTCCTCGGTGTTCCCCGTGACCTTTAGACAGGGACATCGAGTTAGCACAGCAGAGGGCAGAAGTCAGATATTACCCAAGCTCACTCTTCAGACAGGCATTCCTCCCGCTGCAGATCTTCCTCTTGATGAAATCAATAAAATGGTGATTAGGTAATTATGTCTGACTAGATTTGCAATAGTGCCTTCATTTAAGCATCAACCTCTTGACAGGAAGCCAAACTCTTTCTCCTTGTTTCATGTCAAATTAATTCCTAAAAGCACATAAAACGAAACGACATAAAGACGAGCACTGTGCAATTTCTTCCAAATGACTGAGTGCTTACATTTTAAAGAGCTCAGATCAAATCAGCTGGATTTCCATCTGACAAAAATCTACTAGAAACTCATGTTTGAAGAGGAATGTAATTGTATGTGCAAATAAGACAGAATAGCTGAATCTAAAATCACGAGTTGGCAGTAGGAACTGGTTCGGGGCTGTAAGCATCGCTCGACCGGTGGAGCACTAGTTTCTTTCACTATAAAACATTACATTACATCATTGTGCGGACACTTTTATTCAAAGTGACTTACAAGTAGGGGGTGTTAGCATGTTCTCCTCTCAGTTCTAGGGATTCCCAGTTCGAATCCCCATCTGGGTGGAGTTTCTATGTTCTCCCCGTGTCCGCGTGGGTATCCTCCGGGTTCTCCGGTTTCCTCCCACAATTTTTCCTCCAAAAACATTGATCAAGTCAACTGAGTTCTCCAAATTGCCCCATATAGAGTGTGAGTGTGTGCCCAGCGATAGATTGGCGCCCCGGCCTGCGTGTATCTGCCCAGCGCCCGAAACGTTCTCCCCTGGATGGGCATGGGGAACCCCCCCCCGCGACCCTGATATAGGATGGAGCGGAAGATAATGGATGGATGGACTTACAAGTATCCCAACATGATGGTTGGGGTAAGAGTACAGGATCAGCGATTTGCCCAAAGGCCAACTTTGCAACTTTGCAGCTGTTTTTTGTTTTTTTGTTTTTTTTGGTTGTAGCTTATTTTCTCTTTTAAACAGCCGACTCCCTGCTTTCCTTCATTTTTCAGTTCCACTTGAATCTGTCACGTCATCTGTGATTAGAGTATTTCTTATGACGCCATAAGGAGAACAGAAATAGTGCACTATGCTCATTCTAAGGTATTAATCCATCCGTCCATCATTCATTATCTTCCACTTAATCCTATACTGGGGTCGCGTGGGGGGTTACCCATGTCTATCGCGGGCAGGAAGGTTCAGGCGCTGGGCAGATACACCCAGGACAAGTCGCCGATCTATCACTGGGCACACACTCACTCTCACACACACTCACTATATAGTGGCAGGCATGTTACCCTGAATTATTGCTTTTAGACTGTGAGAGGAAACCAAAGACTCCAAGAGAACCCACATGGACTCGGGGAGAACATGGAAATTCGGATGTGCTAACAACCACGTTGTAGTTCATTAGAATCACTATGCCCCTGATTCCACCCAGAGGTTTTACCTGTTATAGTTTATCATTATTCTGTTTGACTCCATGATTCTAATATAATAAAGGGATTTGTGATCTATTTCGTCTACTGTACGTACACACAAAGGAATATGCTCTCCACATGTAACCCATCCATGCAGTAAAACACACACACACACACACACACACACACACACACACACACACACACACACACACACACACACACTGAGTAAGTGAGCATACGTGCCCAGAGCGGTGGGCAGCCCTGTACACATCGCCTGGGGATTAGTTAGGGTTAGATACCTTGACCAAGGGCACTTCAGCTAGAGTACTTGGTGGGACAAGGAATTGAACTAAGGACCTCCTGAACCACCAACCTACAACTGCCCAGTGAGCAGTGGATAATCAACAAAATGCAATTCTTTCACACACTGTATACAGTGTGCAGTATTAATATTTAGTGATGCATGAGGGACGAGAGGCACGGTGGCTTAGTGGTCAGCACGTTCTCCTCTCAGCACTAGGGATTCCCAGTTCGAATCCCCATCTGGGTGGAGTTTCCATGATCTCCCCGTGTCCGTGTGGGTTTCCTCTGGCTTCTCCGGTTTCCTCTCACAGTCCAAAAACATGGATCAAGTCAATTGAATTCTCCAAATTGCCCCAAATAGAGTGTCTGTGTGAGTGAATGTGTGCCCAGTGATAGATTGGTGTCCTGTCCTGGGTGTATCTGCCCAGCGCCCGAAACGTTCTCCCCTGGATGGGCATGGGGAACCCCACCGCGACCCTAATAGAGGATCAAGCGGGAGATAATGGATGGATGGATGGATGAGGGATGAAGGTTCACATGGTTGACATGAAATCAGAATCATTATTATCAGCATTGTGGCACGGTGGCTTAGTGGTTAGCACGTTCGCCTCTCAGCGCTAGGGATTCCCGGTTCGAAACCCCCTCTGGGTGGAGTTTCCATGTTCTCCCCGTGTCTGCGTGGGTTTCCTCCGGGTTCTCCGGTTTCCTCCCACAGTCCAAAAACATGGATCAAGTCAATTGAGTTCTCCAAATTGCCCCATATAGAGTGTGCCTGTGTGTGTGAGTGTGTGCCCAGCGATGGATTGGCGCCCTGTCCTGGGTGTATCTGCCCAGCGCCCGAGACGTTCTCCCCTGGATGGGCATGGGGAACCCCACCGCGACCCTAATAGAGGATAAAGCGGATGATAATGAATGAATGAATTATCAGGATTATCATCTGCGATGTGAAACAGTCACAGGTAAAACAGACGGGGTTAACACTGCAGGTTAATTCATCTCCTGTGAGCTCGGCTAATGTAGACCCTGATAAGAAATGGAAATTCAGAAGGGTTGCCTTTGAGAGCTTTGCTCGAGGACCTGACGGAACTCGCAACCTTTTGCTCACGGACTCGGACTCTGCCGAGCCGCCTCTGCCCCCGGTAGTAGCTCGTGTGTCCTGGTGGATTTCACTGTGTGAAGTGAAGAGTCTTGCTCTATTGTTAAACTGCAGGGAGGAAGCCTTTAGGGGATGAAGCAGCAGGCCTGGGCTGCACTGCCCAAATCAAATTCCCACACTGTGCACAAGTACAAGCAGCTGTGAGATCCCCGAGTGTCTGAGTGGCGTGCTGTAAACAGGGCTTTTCCTCGGAGATAGCCGCTTGCTCTCTGGTTTCCACACGGAGGGGATTTTATTTGAAACCATGTTTTAAAATGACAACCAGATGCCTGTTACACTTCAAACTATAGGATTTGGGGCAAAAATATTGGTGTTTTTAAACGTACTGCATCTAACTGATATCCATCCATCCATTATCTTCCGCTTTATCCTCTATTAGGGTCACGGGGGGGGGGTTCCCCATGCCCATCCAGGGGAGAACGTTTCAGGCGCTGGGCAGATACACCCAGGACAGGGTGCCAATCTATCCACACACTCACTCACACAAACACATACACACTCTATATGGGGTAATTTGGAGAACTCAATTGACTTGATCCATGTTTTTGGACTGTGGGAGGAAACCCGGAGAACCCGGAGGAAACCCACACGGACACGGGGAGAACATGGAAACTCCACCCAGATGGGGATTCGAACCGGGAGTCCCTAGCGCTGAGAGGAGAACATGCAAACCACTAAGCCACCCCTAACTGATATAGTTTTACCAATTTTTGATATTTTTTGATTAGTCCAAAGTTTGGACACACCCCCTTTTGGCTCCACTTATTGTCCATGTTCTCGGTTCCACTTCCTGTAAAGATGGACTTTGTAGTTCTACAATTCCAGACTGTAGTCCATCTGTTTGTGTTCTACAGTACATACGGTGTACTCTGTTCTCTAATGGTCAGAACCCCAATGGTACCCCCACAGAGCAGGGGTTATTTAGTTGGTGCATTATTCCTATCCCAGCAGTGTCACTGCGGTGGAGAAATGAAA